>MU388954.1:0-104533 GCA_022578795.1 Xylariaceae sp. FL0255 | reverse complement strand
TTTTTTTTTTTTTTTTTTTTTTTTTTTTTTTTTTTTTTTTTTTTTTTTTTTTTTTTTTTTTTTTTTTTTTTTTTTTTTTTTTTTTTTTTTTTTTTCTTTTTTTTTTTTTTTTTTTTTTTTTTTTTTTTTTTTTTTTTTTTTTTTTTGGCTCGAGCTGCTGTCGGAAAAAGCAAATTTGATCGAACAGCTGGGTTGACGAGCAATTTTCTCGACGAATTGATCACTTTCCATCTCTTCCCGCTTCGGCAGCTGTGTCTCGTTTTTTGCCAAATTCAATAGGTTGGGTTGGAAACAAACCTGGGATCTTTCTACGACAAGTTTCATGTCTCGCTCTTTTGCATGATTTCATGTCCTTTGCCTAGTCGCTCATTGGTTTCATCATTCATTCGTTCCTTTCCTTTTCTTTTCCTTTATCACCTCGGTGCTCTCCCTTCGGTACCTTCGAGAACCCAGACCGCGTGACACAGCATTTGTCAATACGGGTTTCTGCTGGCTAGACCAAGCACTTGGGACGGTCTCTTGGTACAGGTTCTCTTGATACACACTCATTCGTCGACCGTTTACTCTTCCTTTTCCCGGCCTCAAGTCTCCTCCCCCCCCTGTTTAGCAATCGACCCCGCCACTCATTTGCAAAGCCGATCTCCAATGACTATCGGAACAACTCATGAGTGAACTCGTGATCGAATTATTCTTATTCGTAATACCTATTATACTAATCTAATCTAATATCGCTCTTGTTTGTCTGGAAACCCATATTCGACGACCGTTTCATCGTTAGCAAACAGACGATGTCGAGCCACTAGTTCTTTAAGCTATTCGAGCTATTGGCGTCGCCTTTTGAGAACCAATTGACTTCTACTCGATCAATTGAAGCACTTTAGCGTGCCCACGCCTTGTCAGAAGTCAAGATGGCTCGTCATTGGTATAGGCTTTGCGCTTTTGTGTTCTTAGTTTTGTGTCTTCAGGATGCTATAGCCTCACCGCAAAGAGTAGTATTACGGGACGGAACTACTTCCACAGCACCACCACTCCCAAAGATATCATCGTCAACTCAGGAAACCAGCACGGCCCCAACTACTTCGACACCCACACCGACGCCTACGGATGCTACGACGTCAACAACCGCTGTAGTTAAATCATCAAGTGTTGCTCCTTCGGCCACTAGTGGAAATGATTCCAGCAATACCACTTCTTTGTTATCCCCTACATGTCAGTCCGCCCTGCTACATATCTCCAAGCCGTTTTTATCGTGAGTGATGGATGATGCTTACTCGAAACCAGCAACTGTCGAACCGGGCCAACTACCACTGACTCCGAAGCTAACACCGGCCTGGGGAGTCGCCGGAGCTCTTTTGCTGATTACCGGACCCATATATGCTGTCGTCGGTATTCAACATGCCCTGATTCACACTTTTATATCTTCCGCTTTTCTCGCCAGCTTAGGAATCACCGTTTTAATCATCTACGTTATGAACCCGCCCATCTCGAATGCCATTCAAGGGGCGTACCTCGTAGCTGCTGTAGTGAGCGGCCTCATCATCGGTGGAGGAGTCACAGTATTCCGCGAGATCACCGAGGGGTTCGGCTGTCTTCTTGGAGGCTTTTGTTTCGCGATGTGGCTCCTCTGCCTTAAAGCTGGCGGGCTCGTTACTACAACAGGTGGGAAAGTCGGTCTCATCGCTGCTTTCGCCGTTGGGCTCTATGCATTTTACTTCAGTAAATACACAAGACCATACACGTTATTAGGGTCCATGGCATTTGCGGGGGCCACCGCAACGGTTATTGGTATCGATTGCTTCAGCAAGGCGGGATTGAAAGAGTTTTGGGTCTACATTTGGGCTCTCAACGGCAAACTCTTCCCCTACGGTGTAACCACTTATCCAGTAACCAGAGGCATTCAAGTCGAACTCGCCGTCACCGTCGTCTTCACAGTCGTGGGAGTCATATCTCAGTCGAAGCTCTGGAAAATGATTGCGGAACGTCGGGGAAGGAATGCTCGAGCGCAGGCTGAGGCGCGACAGATGCGCGATGAAGAAGAGGCACGGATTGGACGACTACTCGAGGCGCAGGTTGGGAGAGAGCGTGTACGTTGGGAAAACGTATATAGAGATGAGCCACGCCGTGACAGTGTTGCTGAATCCGGCGAGTCGGAGGGGTTCGAGAACGAAAAGATATTCCGATCCAGTCGAACGGTCATCAAGCCATTACCCTCTGAAGAGGAGATGATCGAGATGGCTGAACTTCCATCGCCCAATCCCTCATCCTCTTCTCATCCCTCGAAGGAACATTTGAGACCAGCAGCCGCAAATCAAGAGCAGGACAAAATTACGGCCGCAAACAAAGTTAGAGATGTTTCCCCAAGTGCCCCGAACGCTTCAGAGATGATCTTTGAAAAAGATGAGAAGGTATGGCTCGTGGGAACTGACGGCGAGGCTCGACCAATTTCAACGATGTCTGCAAGAAATTCGAAAAGAGTTTCTCAGCGAGCTGTGCCTGGTATTGCCCTAGCATCTCAGTCACCGCGTATGACAGATCAGCAGGATAATCGCTTGTCCTTTGTCGACAAGGGTGACCTACCAAACAGAAATGTAAAGAGATCATCCATACGATCGACAGCAAACCGTCTCTCTGCGAGTTCAGGTAAGATCATGCGGGATATGTCGGAAAAGTCGAAACAAATGACGAGAGACTTTGAATCACCTTTACAGTCACCAAAGTTTATAGAAAGTACCGAAGAGCTGGTATCCGAGCCTCAACGCCGTGCTAGTGATGCGCAATCTGTAGCTGCTACTCTCGATGGATTAAGTCTATACGGCCAAGATCTAGATGAGTACCATGGAGAAGAAACGGAATCTAATGCAGGTCGGGATATTGCAGCCCATCAATCGATAATGGGTGTTCAATCAAAGTCTCCAAAATACGGGCTCTATCTTGAAGTTCGACCTTATTCTCTCACCGAAACTGTCGGAACAGATATCTTGGATGGTTTGGCTTTGAACAGATCTCCAAGCAGCATTTCGAAGCGGAGCAGCACGAACCAAGATGGCGATAAGTCAGATATTTTCAACGGGAATAGTAACCGTACAGATACAGCTCTTTCCGAGAGCTCACGGCCACCAAAGTCGGCCACTCATTCAGCAACCTCAGCAAATGCGCCGCTCACAAAGGAACGTCTTCCTTCAGCTTTATCCCGTGCTGCGCTGTCATATCGAACCAACGAATGGGCCAAACACCTCAGCAGTGCAGACACACTACCGGTAGAGCAGTTGCAGCTCAATGAGACTTCTGAAGCACAAAACAGAAAGGAAGAACCAGAAACAGCTGCTCCGGTCAAGATTGACGCGCTCCAACAGACAGCAGAGGGTGTTGTCTTAGTTGCAACCATATCAAGGTCGCCGTCAGCCATATCAAACATATCACGAACAGATTCACCGGATCGTTTGTTCTCAAGGGTTCCTTCAGTTACCTCACCGCCGAAAACCCAGATTCCGTCTGCACTTGCTATCCTCACTGGCACTGATCCCGGGTCCGACTCACAAACAAGCCCTGTCAAGACGGTGCAGCCTAGCCACAGTTTACGAAATAAGGGACGACGAGTATCGGACGTTCAGATTCAACCCATCATCGAGGAGAATGCGGATTCAAACGGCATCACTGTCCTGCCAGCTCCATCCCCTACCTCTGAGGGAACCCAGCCATTAAGTCGGACACCAATCCCCGGGATAGTGTCGAAGACAGGTCCTCAGACAAGTGTAGGCAAGCGCGACATGTTAATGCGCAACAAATCAAATTCACAGCTCTACACGACGCCTATTCAAGAACACCCCCAAACATTACCGCCACGGCCGCTCAACCAAACTCCTACCCCTTATTACACACCCTCACCAACAAATTCATCTCCTTACAACAACATTCTCGATGCTGATGACTTACCACTAAGTCAACGGAAACAGCTCATGCGACAAAACAGCATGTTGTCCGTCTACTCTAACGCTGGCGCTCGTCCCCAACCCCGGCAACGTAGCAGTACGCAGAGTTTAGGTCTAGCCGCACGATATTCCTCCGTTCCTAATCTCAACACCGGCATGACGACCGCAGACACAATACATCCCCTGTCGACATTCGACTCGCACCAGCCGCAACGCGGCTCGGCAGTTGCCTCGCAAGCAGATCGTAATGCGAGGTTGTCGAACTTCCGGCAATCTGTAGCCGCCGACCTGAGACACTTGACGTCGAACTTGCTGGGAGGAAATGTCAACAGTAATGTGAATCTGACTGGCAGCGGGAACCCTTACGCCGAACGGGCGATCGATCAACAGCGATATGCAATGCTATCGCAGAAAGACCAGGAGGCGACGAGGCGCGAGGCGCTGCGCTGGGAGAAAGAGAGAAATGATCGTGTTATCGAGGAGATGATGCGTAATGGACCGCTGGTTGATGCTCATCGCGATGCGATGAGACGGATGCAGGGGAGTGTTAAACATTAGCATCTCTCCCGCTCAGGAGCAGTCTACTTGAGTTGAGATGATAAATCCGTTTGGTTACTTTTTCCTCTATTCTTCTTCCCTTGGCTCATCATGAGGTCTAGGTTGGGTATAGAATGGCGGTCAGTGATACAGGACGGATAGGCATGATGACTGGATATGGGTTACGGTATGGTCACCGCGGGGCATGAACATGGCATCATCTACATGAGGCGATTTGGTCTCTGATGTGGACATGGGTATACGGATACATGCCTCTCTTTCTTTTCTTACTTCTCACATACCCACCCTCTGAAACAGGAGGGTTCTTTTACTGCTTTGATACCCTTTGGTCAGTTTCTGACTACAACACACACCGCTACGACGAAGCATTGTCGCTACATTTCTTGGTCACTCCCTGAGACCTCTCTTTTTTTTATTGTCTAATTCATAATCGTTGGCATCACATGCTCATTTGGGAAAGAAAATGGACCTTGGCGTCCCGGTCTTTGGGGACCATAGGTAGGTAGATGTTAAAAGGCTCTACAGGCTTAGGCGATAAGAATGAGAGAGATCAAAATATCATGCATATTACTTATATTTCTTTCTAAGAGTCCATATGGAGTGACGCAGTGACTTAATTTTAGTCAAAACTTCCACAAGCAAAGAAGTGATTGCAAATTCCATCTTGTCTCAGTCATAGCAAATAGCTTCAAAGACAGCAAGCGGGATTAAACATTGCCATCTGTAGATCGCAATGCGAGTCGTTCCAGTTTCGTTGTCTGTGTACCGTCAGTAGTCACCACCAAGGCATCGCAGCAATGGTTGCAACGAGACCATTGTCGGATGCTTGCAGTCTGCGGCTATTTGGTCAGTAATTCCTTCCCCTTCAAGCTTGGGGCAGTTATTGATGGGTACGGAGCAACAAGATGCATATTTGGACCTGAGTAGTTGCCTGGCATTGCGGATAGAGCTCCATTCAACTGGCGCTCATTTGCTTCAGCCTCAGTTAGTAAAGCGTGGGTGCCTGCCAAGCCAAGCCAAAGTCCTCAATAGACAAAGGCTGCCTGGATGAACCGGTAATAATGCAAGCTCCATTGTGTAAATTACATGTAGGTAGGCACAGAGATGTAGGCAGGCACAAACGCAACATTGAGACAGACGGACAATGGAGATTGATGCATATTAATGCAAGGAAGGTGCGCTATGTACCTATCAAAGGCAAGTAATAAGACGGCACAATTGAAGTGATAAGTATTGACAGTTGTGTTCCGGATGGATTTTACCAGTCTCCCACGCCTATAAAATCCGATCCCGCTAGGCCCACTTTTCTCTTAGCACCACTCTCACCTCTACATATATCGGCACTCCCAACCCCCACCTCACTTAGCACCTTCATCATCACATTAGGATTCACCGGCGTCTTCTACTATTTCTCAAAATCACCACCATATCAAGTAAGTAAAACCATTTCTATCAATTCTTCTCGCGTTGATGACTCCCTCTGCTTTTACCTGAGCATATTTGCGCACCCAATCACATCATCGTCACACGTCCGGATTCAGTTAGCGTGGAGGGTTGTTTCCAATTCAGGTCAAGCGGTCTATCTGTACCTTTCAGCTGGAAAACATCATTCAGACACCGCTGTGGCCATCCTGCCATCCTGCTCTCCCTCACACCGTCCCGGTCATCCATTCCCGCTAGCGTTCCCTACCCTCGATTCTGCCTCTGCCTTGCCCCGCCACCAAACCTTGCATCCAGTCAGTCAGCTCCTCCTCTCAGCCCAGCACCATAACATACTCAGTTGGCGCCTTCCGCTTTATTTGGGTCTTCCACTAAAGCAATCACCTTTCTCTGGTCCTTTTTGCGCTCCAACCTATTTATCTTGTTCATCGTTCCTTCCTCCTAAAATCTGTTGGTTTTTTTGCAGTCTCCCTTACCCACCTCCGTCACCGCAATCGTCATAAGTGACCAGCCAACCATCAACAACCCTCCAGGTAATTCTTCCCGCTTCTTCGGCACTGCAGTAGCATCTACCTACCTGCAACTTCCCACTTCAATGCTGCAAGGACTGCCACCCATCAACGATCACATACTTACTGGATTATCACTCTTAGATCTCATTATCATCACGCTACCACAACACGTATTACATCAGCCCCGCAACCGTCAACATGTCTTCCGAAGGTCCTGTCATGGTTCGCCTTCAGTCCAACGACAACCAGCAGATGGATGTCGGTACGTATCCCCGAGCTCGATTTCTAACGCCTGCGATAGCATCAATTCATGACTAACAACCGATTTAGAGAAAACTGTCGCTGAGCGATCCATCCTCATCAAGAACATGCTGGAAGATCTCGGCGAGGCTGCCATCAATGAGGTCATCCCTATTCCCAACGTAAGCACATTATCTTCTCCATCTTTACATTTCAAAGCTTGGCTAACATTATATTTACAGGTCACTGAGCCCGTCCTCCGCAAGGTCATCGAGTGGTGCGAGCACCACCGTAACGACCCCCTCGCCTCCAGCGATGACGATTCTGACAACCGCAAGAAGACCACCGACATCGACGAGTGGGACCAGAAGTTCATGCAGGTTGACCAGGAGATGCTCTTCGAGATCATCTTGGTAAGTGCCCCTCATCTTCCAAATAGACCATACCTAACTATGTATTACCAACAGGCCTCAAATTACCTCGACATCAAGCCTCTCCTCGACGTCGGATGCAAGACCGTCGCCAACATGATCAAGGGCAAGTCGCCTGAGGAGATCCGCAAGACGTTCAACATCACGAATGACTTCACCCCCGAAGAGGAGGAGCAGATCCGCCGTGAGAACGAGTGGGCCGAGGACCGTTAAGACAGTTCTCTTTATGGTTTTGCAGAGGAGGATGAGTGTTAATGACTGAATGCTCATCAAAAATACACACATTAGTACGGCGTTTCGGTGGTTGCCTTGCCTTCTCTTCTCGTTGTCCTCTACTCGCACGAGGCAACGGCGTTACTCGGGACTTCTGATCTTGCTTGGTTGATGATGATGAAGAAGGCTGAAGGAAGGGGGAAGGAAGGAGGCTACAAGGCGTGGTAGTATCGTAGCATTTGCTACATGGTCCTGCATGGATAGTTCCGCTGTTGCCTAGATTTCCGATATGCCTTCTTCAGTAGATAGCTAAAGACGCCATTCTCGTAAATCTTGGGTGTTGTCGATATTGGGCCTCCCGTAGAGGCTGTGATGTGGGATCGCGATATGTTGTATCTTACATTCGATGTGTCTCGGCCGAGGTCTCTCACGCTGTATGACCGGAGCTGCGCGAACTCAACCTCCATGATCTTTTGTGCACCCGCCTCTATCGTGTGCAGGAATACCAAGTCCGGCCATGGTCCTGCATCCACCACCAGGTAATGAAGAACGCTCTACTCATGCCAGCAATTATGATAGACATTCAACGAATCTTAACACTTGTGACTATACACATGGACACAAGAAGTTCCATGTGCCCGATAGATGCCACAACTTCCCCTTGCCCACCGCCTCACTGCATGCAGTAGTTTTACGATATGCATCCTCTGGGTCACTAGTGTGGATGAATCTCAGATCTCACAAGAGCACATCTAGGTGATCGATCACATCGAAGGAGGCTCTCGCACCTACGTCAAGAAAGCATGAAGACCACAAGTAGTTGTTTTTGGCAACTTATTTTCATTTCCCTTTGTGACCGGTAACCATGCAGACCTTAGAAGACAGGAAATTGCCCTGAAGAAAACGCCAGCATCATTTGAGCAAAATGCTCCCGTCATTCCCATTACTTATTTGTCCTTTCCATCGGCCGAGAATTTCCATCGGTTTTTCTTGTTGTCGACCATCTGCCGAGTCCACCTCGACCTCTTACTCAATAGAAAGTTGGTAGATGGGTCTTCTCTTCAACAACCGTCCTTCCATTCATTGATTTCATGTACCCAACCTCCTTCCATGAAGATAATGCAAATTCGGCGGATATCACTCGAGAGACAGATGGTGCTTTGCGGTCGATGTGGGTGGAACAGGAGATGAGGCATCTAGATGCCAAGACGGGTCTTGCGCCAGTGACGTCGCTTGGCGTTGTATCTGAATGAATATGTTAGTTAGCCCTGCCTGCTTGTCTATCTAACCCCCCAGTAGTGTCTCGAATGGAGCAGAGCCTGAGGACTGGAAAGGATGCTGTCGTAGCGGGGTTGTGGTGATGATGTCGTACCTAATGGCGTTGCCGGTTCGGAGACGAATCCATTGGGGGATGGGTCGGTTCTGCTTCTGCGCCTTGGCGAGCTTCTGCTTCGTCCGGAAAGACTTATGGCTCTGAGAAGGAGGAGTTTGTGGTCAGCTCAACTGTGCCTCGTCATATTTGTCCCTGAAGGTTTTCTATGGTGGCAAACCCCCCTCAATCCCTATCGGCCGACACGGAATACATCTCGCATGAGTGATAGGGAATCGAGAGGGAGGCTTCCTCGGAGAATGCAAAGGCTGATGACGTGACATACCGGCATTCTGACTGCGTTGATCGAAAATGTCGAGTGGTTGTTGTTGTTGATGACTTCGTTGTGAAGAAGAGGGTGGAGTAAGGCGTGCCGAATCAGTAGTAGGTAGACAGACGACAGCGTAGGCGGGCTGGAAATTTTGGTTGCGCGAGGGTTTTGCAGCCCCCGATTGATTGTGCAGTGGAGGTGGATTTGGTTTGTGGGCAAATCTTCGGTTGTTCATTTGTAGGTCCCGCTTTTGCCGGCTTAGCCTTTCAAGTCAAGGTGGCTTGATAACAGGCTTCCATGGGCATGGCACCCTGTTATCGATAGAAGATAAGATATCGGGGACGGGATGATAGCGATTCAATCGATATATGTAATAACCTCCGACCTGATAAGAAAAGGGAGTGCTAGCCAAGACTTTGGAACAGTGACGCGCCGTTTCCTTTCTTAATGCACTGACTGTCCTTTAGGATCCTTGCGTCAAGTGCCGGCTTTTCCAGACGACCGAACGGGTCCTCCTTGTTCGGTATCCCCTGAGTCCCTGACAACAGACATACAGCTTGGCGGCCTCATCGAATCTTTGAACAGGGGCACATTTACATTTTTTTTTACATCACAAGCTTGGACACAGCTGGTTTATGTGAGAAGGCACTTCCTACTCACTCGCATACTCACACCCCCACGCGCTTCTGTCTATCATCCTCCATCTCCACGTCACACCCATAACAAACACATACTCGATATCGAAACACAATACCTTAGCTTATTACCTCCGACCACTGCAGCTGCTATCTATCACTTTGTACTGTAGTTTTCGAGGAGCAGCACAAGACAAGACCATAGGCTCGACGACCCATACCCCTTTCTTCCTCTTTGAGAGCAGCCATCCCTTTGAGCTCCCTGCAACAAGACTTGCCGACCATCGCAAATACCAGTTACACTCGGGTCGCGTGCACAACTCCTCTCCTTCAACATCGTCGCACCCTTCCCGAGAACCCGGTCTCTCCGAACAATCAACATGGGTCAAAGCGTGTCATGGTTGTCTGGCCTACTTTGGGCCAAAAAAGAAATAAGAATATTAATCCTGGGTCTTGTATGCATTCTCTGTGTTGACAGTATGTATCTGCGACATGTGGCTGACGGGTTTCTCGGTTCATAGGATAATGCTGGAAAGACAACACTGCTATATAGACTCAAGGTGAGTTGACCCTGGTTCTTTGCGCAAGGATCACGAAAAAAAAAAACCCAACATCCAACTGACAACGTAACAGATAGGTGAAGTAGTAACAACGATCCCGACTATTGGTTTCAACGTGGAATCGGTGACCTACAAGAACCTCAACTTCAACGTCTGGGACCTGGGCGGCCAGACCTCCATCCGACCCTACTGGCGGTGCTACTACGCTAACACCGCCGCCGTCATCTTCGTCGTCGACAGCACCGATATCGAGCGTCTGCAGACAGCTGCTGACGAATTAGGCGCCATGCTCAACGAGGAAGAGCTTCGCGACGCCGCCCTCCTCGTCTTTGCCAACAAACAAGATCAGCCCGGTGCCAAAGGCGCTGGTGAAATATCGGAGGCCCTCCGTCTCGGCGAGTTACGTGACAGAAACTGGAGTATTGTTGCTTGCTCGGCTGTTGATGGAAGCGGTGTTTCGGAGGGAATGGATTGGTTGGTGGTGAGTTTTGCTAGTTTTCTTCTTGCTGTACTCACTTGTCGGCGCATGCTGCTAGCGGTGGATATCACCTATCGAAGGCCCTCTTTCTCCCGAATCCCTGACATTGCTAACACTGTAATTACCACAGCAAACCGTCTCACAAGAATAAAAGGAGCAAAAAGCACCGTCGCTCCATCAAGTGTAGTTCTTGTACAACATTACTTGCATGCAACCGGGTACATCATCTTAGTACTCATACTCGACATATCATACTCGCTATGATATGATATCCACCTAGCACTTATTGTCTTGGCTAGACACTGACCTCTGATTTTCTATTCGGGAGCAAGCAACACTCCAGAGGGGGCATGGCGCATACTATTTACCACTTACAACAGTAGAGAGGCGCAAGCGTTCAATCCATGGGTTTAGGGGCCAAATGCATAAGACGTAGGGCATCTATGAGAAACGACGGGGCAGTGAGACGCCGACAATGGTTTGTATGAAACAGGCAGTTCGACCGTCGCCGTCATTCAATAGGTTCGATACGTCAACACGATCGCTGTGGGAATGGGATTGACGACTTTGCCTCGGTCGAGCTGGGCATCTATATATGAATAAACTACCTACCTACCTACCTACACATAATAGCTGAAGACACTCTCTTCATAATAAAACATACAAATCATACATCGAGATTGCCTGCGAATATTACGTTATATGTTCTCAACTCAGCAGGTGGATAGTGGTTGAGGTGGTGAATTCAAAAAAAAAAGGAGATACTTTTAACTTGACCTCTGACGATGGAACTCAGTAAAAACCACATTCAAAGCCTGGCAATAACAGTTTCTAGGCAAAATTATATAAATTACTTAACTCTCAGCTTTACTAGCCTTTTTAAAAGAAAAACTATTGCCCCTGAAGTGACTGTTTCTGAAGTTGTAATCAGAGGTATGTGTAAAGTGTGTCATTTTTAATTTCCACCGCCTCGAGTGGTGTTCACCTCAATACTCGCTATCATTACCATACAGGCCTGCTAAAGCTCTTCCAGCTTTCCCCACCGCCGAAAAGTAACAGATATTCTGTCCAATAGATCGTGTTATATTCGCTCTTATGAAGATCATCTGCCTTGTTTTCCAATAAAATTGGACAAGGGGGCCAGGCCATGGATATGCCGAACACCCATGCTCCGACCACTCCAAGCGTTGATATATGCACGCGCCTCATTCCTGCTCCAACATTGACGGGTGAAAGTCACATTCTAGAATTCTCGAAATGCACCTTTTCAAGATTTTGCATGCAGTTGATCTTTTGTCCATACGTAAAATGGCAGGTGGTTCCACGGGACTACGATATCTCCTACCCTCCTTCCGATTTGTTCGGCCTGGCCCGGCTAGCCCTCCCGTCCAATCAACCAGCCCACGGGGACGTGTGGTTTGGGGGCTGATGTCAATTTTCCATCCGTTACGGGAATTGGAGAAAAAGAAATCGAACGTCATGTCTCGCGTGGCTGCAGGAACCACCCAAATGGCATGGTACACAGGATTCGCGCGATCTTCATTAAACCCATTTCATAAGCCAGGTTCAATCAAGATGGCGAGGGTATATATAACGGGGGCAGGCCCTGGTTTGTGTCTGTTAGTTGTCTCCTGCGGATTGCTGTAAGTTCAGGCAGGTATCTGAGTTTGCGATATCGCTTTGCTCTTCTCTCAAATACCTGGTTTGAACGTTATAGTCGCACTTGCACTGTTTAGGTTCATGGCAAGAGTGGGAATCATGAAGTCCATTATCTCTTCTCTCGTCTTCACGACGAGTGTGTTGGGAAGCGCAAGCTATCCCCCCATACCATCTGACAAGACGACTCCTGTTCAGCAACGATTAGCTATCAACAGTCCCAATTGTGAGTAGCATCTTATTTTCTCATCCCACAGCCCACCTACGTTTTCGATTAAAAACGATCAAATTTTCACATTATCAGTGTTCATAACGCTAACGCTACTCACTAGCCATTGCGATCGGCTGGAACACATATGAACAACTCAGCAACCCGTGTGTCCAATATGGCACCTCAAGCACCAGCCTCACACTGCAAGCCTGCTCGACGACATCAGCAACATACCCTACATCCCGGACCTACGCCAACCAAGTGGTTTTAGCTAATCTCACACCGGGAACGACATACTACTACAAAATCGTCTCAACAAACTCGAGCATAGACCACTTCGTCAGCCCCCGGCAAGCAGGCGACAAGACCGCCTTCGCATTCAACGCCGTCATCGACATGGGCGTCTACGGCGCGGACGGGTACACCATCGCTTCGGACAACGCGAAGCGTGACACGATCCCCAGCATCCAACCGGCGCTGAACCACACGACGATTGGCGCCCTGGCTACTACGGTGAATGATTATGAGTTTGTCGTGCACCCGGGAGATTTTGCGTATGCCGACGATTGGTATGAGAAGCCCAAGAATCTCCTTGATGGTACAAATGCCTACGCCGCTATCCTGGAGGAGTTTTATGGGCAGCTTGCGCCTATTTCTGGGCGGAAGGCTTATAGTATGTTGATCCTTGAATTTCGATCTTTCATTCCCCCGGTCACATCTATATGAATCACTTGGTCTCGTGACTGTCCTCCTCCTAAAGAGTCAGTATACTCGCGTCATACTGGGTGTATATGAACTCTGGAGGTCCGTTTCTTTTTCCAAAGAGCAAAATGACTAACAACAGGTCAAAAACAGTGGTCGGGCCCGGAAACCATGAAGCCCGCTGTGACGAGATTCCCGCCCTGGACCTGCTGTGTCCAACCGGCCAATACAACTTCACGGACTTCATGAGCCGCTTCGGGGACCTAATGCCCAGCGCCTTCCCTTCGACGTCCGCGAGCGACACGGCGCGCGTCTCTGCCAATGAGGCTGCAATGCTCGCCAACCCGCCATTCTGGTACTCGTTCGAGTACGGCATGCTGCACTACGTCATGATCAACACGGAGACGGACTTTGACGACGCACCCGACGCCCCAGGCGGGTCCGCGGATTTGGACTCGGGACCGTTCGGTACCCCCAACCAGCAGCTGCAATTCCTCGCCGCGGACCTCGCGTCCGTCGACCGCACCGTCACGCCGTGGGTCGTCGTCGGCGGTCATCGGCCGTGGTACACGACGTCCGGTGGCGATTCCTGCGGGCCCTGTCAGACGGCATTCGAGTCGATCTTCTACAAGTACGGCGTCGACCTGGCCATCTTCGGGCACGTGCACAACTCGCAGCGTTTTGTGCCCGTGTACCAGAACGTGTCGGACCCGAACGGTCTCAACGATCCGGTTTTCCCCATGTACATCGTCGCGGGAGGCGCGGGGAATATCGAGGGTTTGAGCAGTGTTGGGGATGCGGATGATCTGAATGCTTTTGCTTACGCGGATGATTTCAGTTATGCGAAGATCGCGCTGCTCGATGAGAATCATCTTCAGACTACGTTCTATCAGTCTAGTACGGGCGAGGTCCTGGATCAGTCGACTTTGTATAAGAGCCATACGGAGCAGTTTGTTGTTAATTCTTAGGGATAATAAGTAGGTGGATGGGTGCAGAGATACACAGATATAGATATCTATAGTTGTAATGTTTTGGATATAATTGGGTTCTTGGGTATGGACTATTTATTGAGCACATGGTAATATGGATTTCTGAATACATGATGGCTGGATACCTCGTTGACGGTACTTGTCTGAGCCTCCCGATACTACAGTAGTACTCCATACCATTTGTGATCTCTAAATGTATATGGTGTTGCAATGACCCATTTTCGTACACTATCAAGCCCTCCGCGTTAGTTCACTGCCGGCAAAGGATGCCGGCGATCCCACTCCTCAATAGTCGCGAGTTGGCAGGGGAGCTCCTTCAGCACGGGCCCCATATCAACCTTGAAAGGTTCATCTGGCGATTCGTTATAGAATGTATAGGCCTTATGCATTTGCTCAATGAGTGGCTTTGCATCGATATTCGAACGCTCTTTCATGACGACTTGAATCTTATCGCAGAAGTCATCAATGGTCTAGAATTCATGTTTCAATGCTGCGCCCCCCCCCTTTGACGCCTTTTTGGTCAAGACCAGCAACCGGACTGTCTCGGGCCCGCCGACGGGGAAATTACGGCCTGCAGGCTCCGGCCGCTGCATCGCCGCGATATCGTCGTGGCAGATCCAGGAGACATCAAGCGTCGGCTTGTGGCAGTACACGACAGTTACGCGGTCACGGATTGCCGGGTAAGCCCAGCCCTCGAGCAGATTGTCTAGGAAAACGACACTGGCTCAATGCTCACGAGCGGCACACCTATACCCCGCAAGACCTTGTCCTGGATATACCGCCGGTCGTCCTGCGAGTGAATCTCAGGGCCTTCATCTGGCACCGGCATGGTCGTATTGAAAACGTCGAGCTTGACGCTCGGCTCTGCTATCGCGACGGGTTTTGTTGGCTAGAAGGATGTTGAGGGGAGGTTTAGGAAGATGATGTCGGCGCCTTTTCATGGCTTTCTCCGTCGCCGAATTCAGCCGCTGCCGTCTCGATTCGCTTGCCGTATACTTCGACTGGTTTGGCGATCGGCTGACGGAGACAGGGTGGTGGCCGGCGCGGCTTAATGCGGCTTCTTGGGCGGTGCTCTGGACGCCCGAGCCTCCGGAGACAACGACACACATATTTCGAGAAAGTAGCCTGATTCCTTGGTCGGTTGAATAACTTGATTGATGTTTTAGTAGAGGGATCGTTCTTTTTGCTAGCTCTCTCAGTAGTCTCGGGGCTCTTTCAAGCGTCTGCATACTTGAAAAACTATCTATGTGCATTATAATCCTAAGCTAGATTGGCACACTACTGCAAACTGGGGTTGCTTCCCGTGACGGGACACATCTGCCGCCCGAATGTGTATTTTACGGTATGCTACAAACGCTCGAAAACATCGTCAACTTTCACAATTAGTCTTCAGACTAAACACCTTATCCTCTCGCTCATGATAAATCACCTGGTTCATTATCTCTTACCGTCAGATCGTTTTCTTAATATTCGTGTTTCGTGGCACTTAGCACCGGATATCTCCACATGCAGCAAACTGAGATATCATTATGCGGCTTCCCATCATCCATCCCCAATAACGTTGGAAGAGGGCAACAGGAAATCAAAAGCCCCAACTGTATACCTAAGCAGCGATCCTTCTAACAGATATCACTATTCCCCATGAAGAAGCACTTGGAGATATCCCCATGTGAAGAGACAAGTTCCCGAAGACCCAACAGCATGGTTGTGATACCCATTCATGCATATAGCCATAGACTCATGAGTAGGAATCCGCATCTTGGCCTTCTGATCGATCTTGGATATTGAACTTTTTGAGCCTCTGTCAATGCGCCCCACAGATTGCAAAAGAGAAGTTCAAGACACTGTCTTTCAAGCGTCTGGATCATCTTGGGAACTATGACCTACCCACCTCCACAGCAATGACTGTTGTTTCCCAGCCAGTCGAGTCCTCTAAGGACATCTTCCATGATTCAGCCGTCGAGGACCTCAGGATGTAACGACAACATACCATGTCGAGTACGGAACTCTTGTTTGCGTGGATATAGAGAACGGGTGGTCATACTGGTACATGTTCAGCTTTCCGTCTTTGCGTGGGTGATATTGTTCGTGTTTTACCACCCGCCTAACTTCGAGATGAAGCACCGAAACAAAGGGAGTGTCCCGCCTCCAGCTGTTCCTACGCATTGACTGGGTTGGCGTCTTCTTGTTCACCAGTGCTGCCATCCTCTTTTTACAGGGCCTGAATTTCGGCGGTCGCGTCTATACCTGGACGTCCGCTGGTACTCCTCTGATCTTAGGCTTCCCCTCTTTGTTGTCGTTGGATTCTGGTTGGCGCACAACACAGTCGAATACCCTCTATTCCTTCGCAGATTTCTCAAACAGGTTCGGAAGTTTGACATGGTCATCGTGGTGTGTTTTGCAGGCGGTTCACTGTGTTATAGCATGAGCGTTCTTTGGCCGAAATAGTCCCAAGTTCTATTTATTCCGCCGAGTAATGCGCTGATGAGCGGTGCTTATGCTGAGGTCTTCTCGTCGGGCACCTAGAGCAAGTCTCACATCTACCGAATCATGGCCGTGGAAGTCCTGCTAATCGCCGACCTGAACAGTTGCCGCTCTCATCACGGTTCTCATTAGCTCCCGTATCCATCGTGAGAGGTGGCAAATGATCGGCTTCACCGTCATCCAGACAGCCTTAATCGTCTCGATGGCTTCTGTCGGCATCAACGACAAAGCCCAAGCCATCGTTATCGTCATCATCGCCGCTTCGGTGATTCACCACAGCAGCTTTCCTTCGTCATGTTGTCACTGGGCATCGAGGATCAAACGGATATGTAAGTTCGCGTCTCCGGCATTTGCCTTGGAAATCACACTGATGATCGTCCGATGTCAGCGGAATCGCTGTGGGTCTTGGTAATACTTTCCGCCTCCCAGGAGGTTCCGTTGCCACTACTCTCTACACAGCCGTGTACAGGAACAAGTTCGACACGGCAATACCTGGTGAGATGCATAATTCTATCACCGAGTCCGTGTGGCATATTCCGATAGCCGCTTGAAAAGCCTCTTCGCGGCAGGCAATAAACACAGCAGCAGCTTACATGGCCGTGAATGGCACGACGCCAGAGCTGGTCAGCCTTGCTGAGAAGGCGACGAAAATGGATTATGTGAAGGGTTTTAGCCTGGTTTACCTCATCAGTATTTTATTTAGTGTCCTAGCTATTATCGCCTACGCGTATACCGTCAGTGTTGATATGGCGAAGAAGAATAACTCGCGAGCTACGTCCTGAAGAATGAGCTGCAACCTGACACGGATTCGGTGGGCAAGACTGTGGAGGTCTGAGAAAGCTGACAGAGGGCTGCATTTCTTTAATTTGATACACGTGTATCTCAGTTATGAGTAGTTATTTGAAGTAATATCACTAGATCGACAGCATATCACCGTGTGAGGGGGTTTCCTGAACATGATATCGCCAGCTGTGTCGATACGGGGCATCGTTTGCACACTTCTTAAATAAGATCGACACAATTCTTCATTGTCGGCATCCTTGCAATGATGATCACAATAAGGTGTTCACGCCTGCTCATTGGTATGGGGACGAGTAGCAGATCGGCGGGAATGTCATATAGCTGTCCATATATGTCGTTAGGATCATATGGCTGCACACACATGCGGATACCTTTTGGGAGCCATCAGACTTAGACCCTGCCAGAATACTGCAGTAGCTTAGTTTGCAGTCATGCCTGCTGGGTGTGGATGGAGCTTGGACAAGCAATTCTTCATTATATGCTGCTTAATAACGAGTATTCGAATTCTAAATGGCGATTATCCCTCTATTAACGACGCGCAAATAACAAAACTGAACTAGCCCTATAGAGATGATCATAGAGTATGGAAACAGTGTTTGTATCCCAGAAATTCTCAATTTAATCACCTCCTAATCAGCCAAAGTACTGCAGCTATCCAGACACATACTCTCAGTCTATCACAACTCAAAAAACATCAGAACCACTGGTAGCGATGATTTCCCCCTCGCAGAACAGCCCTCCAACTAGCAATATAAATGTGACCTTTTTTAGCCAGCTTCAACGGATGCTTTCAAACCTCAGCAGTCTCAGGGATGAGATCCAATACCAAGTCAGCTTTTGTCTGCCTGTCTGGCTCGTTGGCTAAAGTCCGCCGTGACTAGGGTGCCGAACTACAGGCGCCTGCAGGGCTGCGTGGTTATCTTCTTCCAGGCTCAGTGTTACCAGGTTAATTGATTGATTGTTGATTCTAACTCCGTGTGGACGCAGAAGGCCTGTCAAAAGAGGTACTGGAGGTGGTAATGCCACCCTCCAATTCATGCCTTAAGGGCAGGGCGAATGACTCGGGTACGCGTAATCCCCCTCCTTCTAGGCCTTCGTACTTATATTATGCCCCATACATGCGAGTACGAGGCTATCACCACGACGGCATCGTACCTCTCGCTCACTACCCCGATCGCCGTAGTAGCCACCCTCCTCTAGACTTGGGTCGACAGACGCCTACGGGGAAAACTTGTAGGGAACTTGAACAAGCGCTAGCAAGGCCTCAAGGTAAAAATCACCCCTCAAAAACCTTTGTGCAGACCCCACAACGCGACTCGCGACGCGTTTTAATTTTAAAACTTCTCCAACCCACCTTTTTTTTAACCTTATTTTTTCAACAATACCTGTAATTCTACGTAAAAAATTAAGCAATTATTTATAGCCGAAAGGTAAAGGAAAAAAATAGCTTTTTTTATAAATTTATACGACGATTATATTAATAATAAATAAAAAATATAGCAAAAAAAATATTTCGGAGTAATTTAGGATTTATTATAATATAATATTTAATATTATAAAATAATAAATTAAAATCGTAACTTTTTAACTAAAAAAATTTCTAAAAAAATCTAAACTATTAAATTTTATTTATATTTTAAAATTTTTTAATATTATATAATAAATATTTAATATTATATAAAAATAATTTATTATTTATATTTTAAAAAATATAAATCGGAAAGTAAATTTTTAAATTTATATTTGTATTTTTTAAACAAAAAAAGTTATACTACTAAAAATCCCGAAAATATATTTATTTATTATTAAAATTAATATTTGAAAAATTTAAATTTACGTATATTTAAAAATAAAAAAAACTTAAATTAATTTAAATATATATAAATAAAATTAATAACTTTAAATTATATTAATCGATTTATTTTAAAAATATTTATTTAAATAAATATTTTATAATTTTTAATATTAATAATAATATTAACTAAATTTAATAATATAATAATAAAATATATAATTATCGAATAATTAACGTTATTATTTATAATAAAATAAATATTATTTAAAAAAGCAAAAAGTCCGATTTTATTATTATAGAATAAAATATTATATTTAAAAATAAAAACTATATTTTTAAATTATATATAAAATTATTAAAAAAAATATTATTATTTTATTATTTTTTAAAGCATTTTTTCTAGCAAAATAACGCTCGAATTTATATTTTAAAATATTCTAAAAAATAGCTAAAAACCTACAAAATTTAAATAATAAATTAGTTTATTTATAGCTTTAATATAAATTTTATTAAATATATCTAACGAGTTTTAAAAAATATATTTTATAAAAAATATTTAAAAATATATTTATTAAAAAAAAAAACGAAATAAATATTACAATATTAAAAAACTAAATATATAAAATATAATAAAAAATTTCCTAATTATTTATAAATATTTTTATTAATAATATACTTTAAAAACTAGTAACGCTATATAAAGCTTATAGTTAGTATATAAAATATTAAAGCCCCGAAGATTATAATTATAGAAAATGTAATTTTATTTTATTTGCAGCTATTTTGGTAAAGAAATGCGATGTTGAAAATATATAGTTAATCCAGGGGGTTGGGGAATGCGGGGTCTGCACAAAGGTTTTTGAGGGGTGATTTTACGATCGCGACATCTAGATGTGTATAAGATGCTTCGGTCGCGTTCGCCAAGCCCACAGCGTCGCCAACTCCATAAAGTTATAGTAGCAGACAGAAGGCTGGAATTTATTTCCCCATCCCTCTTGCTGGGTACTATAGTAAGCAGGTCTTGATCTTCGGTCCGGGCGCGCAAGATGGAGGATTTTAGACATATTACGATCTTCTCTCGTTACCAGAAAGTGATCGAAACAGGAAGTGTATGAAGAGGGAGCATAGACGTAAATTGTGTTACATTACTTTCAAATGGCAATGGCGTATGAAGGGAACCAGATGACAAAGTAAACCCCTTAGACGAGTTGATATTATCAAATTCATTTACGATTTTGATAGCTATAATGCTACCAATTGTCACTAAAAGCTAGCCAATCATATCTACCTAACCCATCCTATAAGCTTTCATTACACTAGCCACTATCAGTATGTACATCGTGGATGATGGACTGGAACAAGATCACCAGAAGAGAAATAAATCCTCCCATTCCTGAGATCCCGCTGATCAATAAGCCTAGGCATCAAATATACCTTAAGCTTGATGATGACCCAGACATTTTCAATGCTAAGCTCAGGTTGCTCAAAGTTCGCACGTTTGAAGTTGAGCATCGACTTATTGAATTCTCATAGAGCACTAGCGTCACTTCATCTACAGACATGCGGGAGTGTTGAAAATTTGACTATATTCAATATAAATTATGATTAGACTATGTATCTAATAACCATCTCAGCACATCACACTTCGCAATCCTAATGCAAGACAGCAGAAAGAGGCAAGTTGCGGCTACTAGGGCCAACATAAACCGTCTTGACCTCGTTGTTGACGAGCCAGTCCTGAGAAACGGTATCCCAGTTGCTCAGATCACGTCTGGCAATTTGGCCCGTCCAGGTGGTGCTTTGTCCGGCGTTAAGAGTGATACGGTCGAAGTCACGGAGCTGGCGGGGTGGGTTGTCACCGCCCAACTCAACATACAGCTGAGGCACCTCATCACCAGCGAGCTTACCAGTGTTGGTGATGGTCACCGAGACCTCGTACAACACATCGTACAGCTGCTTGTTGCCGCCAGGGGCGGTGGCATCCGAAGCGGGAGCACGGTTTTGGGGCGAGCCATCCAGTCCGTGAGCCGGAATGAAGTCAGTCCGGCCGTACTGAGGATCCTGGGACGCCGCCTTGAGAGAGGTGGTGTAGTTAAAGTAAGGGTAGATGAAAGCGGGAACGTATTTCCAACCCGAAGGGAAAGCATAATCGTTGAGGTTGGTGCTGGGCTTAGCACCGAAAGTAGGGGCCTGAATGGTCTTGCCAGTGGTGGGCTGGTAAGGAGCGACATTCTGCTTGGTGACCTTGATATTGGAGTACTCGAATGTAGTATAAGACAAACCGAAGCCGAATTCGACCTGAGGTTCGATGCCGGCCTTGTCGAAGTGACGGTAATCAATGTAGACGCCCTCGGTATAGTCCAGCTGAGGCGCTCCGTTGCCGTTGTTAGGAGTGTATAGGATATCTACGCCGTAATCCTCACGCTTCTTGGCCCAGGTGAAGGGTGAACGACCTGCTGGGTTGACTTTGCCGTACAGAACGTCCGTGATTGAGTTTCCGGATTCCTGACCAGGCAGGCCAGCCCAAACGATAGCTGTGATGTTGGGATTGTCGAAGTAATCCATCAACACGGGGCCGCCAGTGTGCAGAACGACAATGGTGTTGGGGCACAAGGCGCTGACGTTTTGGATGACGGTTTCGGCATTTTGCCAGAGTGTAAGGTTAGTGCGGTCACCCTCATTTCCGTCAACATTGATATAACCTTCTCCAGAATCAGCATTACCGAATACAACGCACGTTG
Organism: Xylariaceae sp. FL0255; assembly: GCA_022578795.1. Classification (NCBI taxonomy): domain Eukaryota; kingdom Fungi; phylum Ascomycota; class Sordariomycetes; order Xylariales; family Xylariaceae; species Xylariaceae sp. FL0255. The sequence continues at coordinate 82,518 of MU388954.1, read as the reverse complement.
CGTCGTCAGTGGCAGCGAGGCTAGCAATGCCGGCCGAGTCCCAGTTGTCCAAAATGCTCTGATAGACGGTACCATCAGCCACAGCTTGAGCTTGTAGGGCCGCATCAGGCGTAATGAGGTAGGGGAAGTTCGAGGTGCCAGATCCCCAACCCATAGCCAGAGTGCCATTGTCGCACATTCTGTCGGAACAGCCATTCGCACCGCCCAAGGGGGGAGCGGCATCCTCTCCAAAGACAGCTAGGAATTTGGGCTTCTTGAGGGGGAGAGAGCCAGTGTTCTTCATCAAGACCGTGCCTTTGGCCGCAGTCTCACGGATGAGGTCACCGTGCTGGCCGCGAACATCAATGTGTTGGTTGACCACTTCGTAACCCTCTGAACTGTAGGTGTACTTATAGCCGTAAGTATCCTGAGTCCACGAGCTGAAGTTGGGGTCGCGCTGGTTCTCAATGGTATTGCCGACTTTGAAGAAAGCAGCCATAATACGTGTGGCCATGTCATCAAGACGCCATTCGGGGACAGTACCGTTCAAAACAGCAATGGTGAGATTGGGACCCCAGTAGGAGTAACCAGTGTCGAAGAGCGTGTCTCCGGGCATAGACATGTCCAATCCAGCAAGGGCGGCAGAAACACCGGAGTCATGAGCTTGCCAGTCGCTCATGACTGGGCCCTGGAAGCCAAGCTCGCCTTTGAGGATGCCGTTTATGGTTTTGCTGTTCTGGCAACTCAAAGAGTTGTTGACCTGTGTGTAGGCGCACATGACTGCGCCAACACCAGCTCGCACAGCATCGGCAAAGGGCCAGATGTACAATTCGTGCATTGTTCTGTCGTCAATGTTGGAGGATAAGGGCGCATCGATGTCGAAGCCATACATTAGGGCTTCACCGACCTGTCTGAAATGTTCTTGCTCGTTGCCAACTAAGTGCTTCGCCGTTGCGACAATGCCAGTATCCTGCATACCCTTGATCGTCTCAGCCATAGCGACACCAGAGAGGACAGGATCGGCGGCAAAGCCCTCCCAGATTCGACCACCCGCAACCGCACGACCAAGTGGACCACTAGCGGCGCCGATATTAGCAATTGCTTTCACGCATAATCCACATGTTATTAGGATAATCTACTTACGCGACGGGGCCAAGCTGACTCGTGACACCCTTGCCCTGGTGCTCCTGCGCCATGGCAACTCCACGTTGGTATAGTAGATTGCGGTCCCAAGTAGCTCCAGCAAGGTTGCTCGATGTGAAGGCAGACGCATAATCGGCGAATCTAATACCCTGAGGCGAGTCCTGGTTACAGTATCCCTTGTATCCTAGACGAGGGGCGGCACCGGTGTTGCCAACGCAGGGGCCGTTCTCCCAACTGTGGCCATGTTAGTCCATTTTCAGTTTGTCTTGTAGAGATCAAACTTACCCGACACCAGTGGTGATATTGACCTTTTCTAGCAGGGTCATTTGAGAAACGAATTGTCTGGCTTGAGCGATGGCAGCCTCCCAGCCATCAGCCTCGGGGTTTTGCCATGGGCTGGGGTAGACTGGTGGGGAGGTGGCCAAGTTGCTATTGGTCTGTGGGCACCGCACATGTTAGTGAACCGACCGACGACGTGGTTAGAGATATGGGACATACGGGATATGACGACGGCATAGCAGTGGCATGGCTGGCGCCAAAGGCGAGACCGATAGCAAGCAGATTTCCCTTCATGGTGACGGATTTGCTCTGTCTGACTGTCCTGGTCGTGCGAGGATCGAGGAACAGGAAGTCCGGGGAACACGAGATCTCTTATACCAGTCTTACGACTGTTCTCGATCGCGCGAACCTATGCCATTACAACGCGCGAGCTATACTGGGGTAAGCCAGGTGATCTGCAGGTTTATGCACCCGTTGTGAATAAGTAAATGAGCAGGGCGGCTAGTGCGGTCAGCTACATGGTGATGCTGACAATCATATACGTAACGGTGTAAGTGCATCTGCGGCCCCATGTCGTTGGAACGTGGCATCAGATCTACACATAGACATTTCTTAAGCACCTTTAGATTTACAGTTGTTGTTGTAGCATCATCTTGCATTGCCACTTGCATTCTTTTGATGTCATTAGACTCTTGATGCCAAATGTCGCAACAAAAGCTCTCACCATGAAGCAGCCTATCAGCGAGAAAGAGAGGTAAAAATTCAGGATCTCATGGGAGCTCCCCTAACTACCTGCCAACCTCGTCGATTATAATTTTAATTTTTAATTTTTTATCCTAGGTCCGCGTTCCTCCCCGTCTTTCTCCAAAAACTAAGCAAACACGCTGCTAGGTTACATGGGCAAGCATGGGGTGAAGCTGCGGGGGATCTGACAAGGATAAGGCTTGGCCTTTTCGTCCGGTCGGGTGCTACCCCACCATCTCACCGAGTCAAGACTCAACCAGCACCCGAGACATCCTTGTAAGATGCCATCACTCTGTTGGTACCAGCCAATGCAATTGCTCAATTCCATCACTAGAGTATAAAAACAATTGGAGTTTTACCTGCGGGGTGGCCCTGGATAGGGATGAGGATTAAAGATTATCAGATCCTATAGGAGCTTAAATTGAAATTAACGCACTCAGTCACCCACGTCAGCTATCCCTCGCTTTGAATCTGGAGAAAGATTTGTCATAGAGCGAGGTACTGCAGTCCCAATCAAGGACTGGACTGCGGTTTATCAAGGAAGAGAGTCCAGAAGGCTCTGAGCTTGTTGCTTGCTATCAACCTGGCTCCTGGCTTGTAGTACATTGCATAGAATTATTGTGCCCAACCCATGCTCGGGGAGACTGGACGTGCATTGGGGGACGCATTAGTACAGGATCGAAAACTTGGTGAAGTCAGACGATACGAGGGGATTTCTCTGTGATACATGACAACCCACCGAGTGCAAGCCGGCAGAACATATAGGTTCTATGCTCAAGTAAGTAACGTCAGTTCGTGAGGAGCCGGAGTTGCGCCGACCAGAAGGCAATAAACCCTCAAGGACCGTGTCCTCGTGTGGGTGATGTTCGGTACTGGAACGAAGGATGCAAGCCACACTACATCATGAACTCGGGGATAATCCTGCGGGGTATAATTCCCCGCACAAATGGCCCTTTGCCGCCTTGATCCCATCATCACAATCAATCCGAGGTACGGCCTAGCCTCGCGTTTCCACTTTCACCAGATGGTAAAACTTCGGCTATCGAACCGGCTCTACGGCCCGTAATCCCAGATCTCTTATCGTAGACACTAGTACTGCGGAATAACTATTCGTGATAACGAGGCAAGTCGTGTTAAACTTCTAAGGTTGTTTACAACAGTGGGAGCCTCTCTCAGAGTAGGATCTATACGATTTGAGTTGCACAGCACGCACAGAACCGAGGTTCGATGAATATGACTGGCAAGTGAATTGGACCAGATCTTGCGAGCCACATGCTGTTGGATGTGCTACGATATTCAGCGAATTGGTACTGACACAATGACTCTCTACGAAGCCTCAGAGAAATAGAAGTAATTGTGAAGTGAAGGGTATTACAGACCGAACGCAAGTCTATTCCAATGCTCCGAGACTAGTCTCCGGCAACCGGGTAACCGTATGTCTTCTCCCGGGCGTTACCAAGTGATACCTCTGCGTATGAGGCCTTGTGTAGTAGGGCGCGAAGAGGTTCTTCGAGGCTGTCATGTTCCAGGTGGGCTCGGCATCTGGATAGAGCTGGGCAGTAATAGTACGAAGGCGGATCTGTTCCCATGCCGCTATGAGGCGACAGCGATATTGTTATTACACAGCTCTACAAGTCAAGAATAACTGACTCATTGATGAGCAGATCGGCTTAACAAGCTATGCCTCTATACGATGCACATTGTAAATTGACGAAATGAGATGCATGACAGCCGACAAGGAGTCTTAACCGGACCGTGAATAGTTTCGTTCAACATAGCAACATTGCATAGGAAGTGTGCAGTCAACGCCCGTAATTTAACTTAGGTGCGGCGATGGAGGACGTCAGGTAAACAATACCTACTTCGAAGTATCTTTTAAATTCCAGGTTGTGTCTTCTCTTGATTGTAGCGCGATAACATCGAGGAAAGGAATAGAGTTTAGCACCTAAGGCAGCAATGGGGGAAGGCACGACTGGTTGCAACTGGGAGTGAATGCCCTATTGCTTCAGCTACTTCGTTTACCTCCGTGAGCATGGATGGCATCAACCCCGGCGATACCATTGACAGCTCGAATTTCAAGCACATGAGACATTAGGTACGTGTCGGCCATTCAAACCTTCTATTTTGATTTCGACCGCTCGGTGGTTGGCATAATTCACCTCCAAGAACCCCTAATTTCTCAGACCTCCTTTCCCATCTGATAACCTCTCTTTCTCTGCAACATCTCCGTCTATCTACTGTATCGCTCTCAACGAAACACAGCAAGTTCAGCATGGCAGAGAAAGCAGCGCAAAAGGCAGCTCAGGCGCTTGGCGAGTCTCTTACAAAGTATGTTTTCCCAAGAGTATCGACCGCATGCATCTCTAATAGTGATAACAGGCACCTCAAAGCTGGAAAGGAGGATGCTATCATCTGCTGCAAGGGAAAGGAATTCAAAGTCCATGCACTCGTGCTTTCTTTGCAGTCCGACTTCTTCCAGAAGGCATTCAACGGTCCGTGGAAGGTATGCAGAACTTTGCGCAACATGTGATTATTATGTGTGATCTTGGCTCGAGTACTGATCGCAGTATTGGTCTTAGGAAAGCCAAGGAGACAAGCGCATTTACCTCGAGGATGACGTGGAGGTTGTTAAAGCAATGATCAGCTTCATGTATTCCTTCAAATACGACATTCCCACCGGCGTCTCCAACCCAATGTTTCATGCTCAAGTATATGGCGTCGCAAACAAGTACCTTATCCCACAGATGCAGAATTACTCGAAGGACAGCTTCAAGGATTCTACCGGCACCCTGTGTTACGGTCTTAGTGTCCCCGACGATCTTCATATGGTTATCAAGGAGGTCTACACTTCCACTCCAGACTCGGATCGAGGACTCCGCGAACTCGTTCTCAAGGCTTGCCAAGAGAATTTGAAGAAGCTGTCCGGAAAAAAGAGCTTTCGTCTTACTCTCGACACCGTCTCGGGTTTCGCCGGCGATCTAGTTCTTATCAGTCCCCAAGCAGAACGTTGTCGCGATTGCAAGGCTCGTTTCTATGCTGATGAATACGACACCGAGGGCTATTGTCATTTCTGCTTTTACGAGGCCGGGGATGACGACGAGAACTACGACGAAGACGGCTACGACGTAGATGGGTACGACAGAGACGGCTATGACAGATCTGACCTCGACCGTTATGGCCGCTACTAGACGACTAGAGCTCTGTAGTGATATTTTACCATAAACGAAAATGCAGCCGCACCGCGTGTGTGTTGCCAAAACCAGATTGATTGTACATCACACTGCTGAAGACCGGTGTTATTTCACTGTATTCAGTGAGCTGACCCTTATCATATGCATCATTCCCATGCCTTTTGTACTTGCAGATGATACCTACATGCGTCTGGCGGACATACCGAAAAGGCAAGAGACAAAATAGTTCTTGACTCTGCGCGATTGCATATCCTTTCGCATTCATGCAGGGCTGTATCTCAAAGATAAACGGCTTCCATCCATTCTCAAGCCGACAGGCCAGAATTTCCTCAACAGTCCAGCGAGAACTCAAAGGCGATGGTGTCGGCAGTTACGGCAGGCAATGATGTGGCACTGTCGACATTCGTAGATGAAGACAGGCATGACATCATGGCACTCTTCACACTCTCGCGGGCCATTTCGGCTGATCCAGAATCGATGTTGACACAGATGATTGTGCCGTAAGTGTGCCACGATTTGTTGGATCCGTCGTTCTTGGTTGAGAGCTCGCTGGTCCTCGTCCTCGTCCTCATCCTCGTCATCATCTTCATCTTCATCCTCGTCTTCGGTCTCATCTTCATTCTCGTCTTCTTGATCGCGTGCTTCAATCTGTGCTCCACGCGCTAGAAGACGGTTCTCATCCCATTGAGGGCATGTACAGTTCTTCCATTGGGCACCACATTCGTAACAAAACTGGTATCCGCAACGGCACCTACTCATTGTAAGCTGGGTTTGAGCAGTAGATATTTTCGATTAGACCTACGTCATGTGATTGCAACCAAAGCTAAGCTCAACCATCACCAAGCAATTCTGGCACCGTTGCCAGCCCTGCTCTCTGGCCAGTTCTAGAACTTGCTGGATTTGTTCATCATTTGGGCAGTCGCCACCGTGTGAAGTGCCTTTGCATGTGGTGCATGTTCGACTACCACACCTGTCACATGTAGCTGTCGCGTAGGACTCGGACGAATCTGTTGGCGGAATGAAGGCGGCACAATTCACGTTATGGCAGTACGTCCGGTTTGGGGTGGAAAACTCGATCGCCTTCTTGCGAAATTCATCAACCACTTTACCATCGAGGTAAATCCGGGTCTCGTCGAGGGGCATTGGCTGATTACAGCATCTTGGAGGAAAGAGAGATTCATCGGTGGTAGCATCTTTGAATAGTTGTTCGAGGCATTGTTGACAATACTCATGACTGCATGGTGATTGATACAGCTGAGCAGGTAGTTTCTGATCTGTACAGGCAGCGCAAGCTCGTCTTTGCTGTGTTTTCTGGCGTTGGCCAGAGGTATCCCCAGCCGAGGTTTCTGGTTGATCGTCGCCGTCATTCTCGGGAACACCAGTGATATACATATATGCTAGCCTGTCAAGAAACTCATCGTCTTCGACCGGGAGCTGCGGAAGGCTCGGAAGCGGTGCGCACCCATTGCTCAAAGAGGTCGAGAGGTTGTGGTCATTTTCGGCAACTCGCTCTTCGTTCTGAGACTGAATGATAGTGCTGGCATCCTCCTGGGCAGCCTTCTGGATGCTATTAGCCATTCGTTTGTCAGCCTCAAACGATGTTGCGCCCCGTAACTCCTCGGAGAACAGATTGAAGGCCACCTCCATATCTGCATTCGTGCCTTCCCGCTGTTTCTCGTTGAAGTCAACAGAATTCACTTCTTCGTGTAAATCTCCTTGAAGCACCTCAAGGATGGCAGCCCTGTCGGCATCGTCAAGGTGATCCAATGATAGAGCCATGATGTTGACTGATGAAGATGGAGGCAGGTTGTGGATGTGGTTTTTGGTGAGGTTCATGGGGAAACCTTTTATGAGTTCAAGAAAAGGAGTAAACAATACAGGTGGTTTGTTTATTTACGCGGTCCGAGAGGATGGGAAGGACAAGAGCGGCCCCAGTAAACAACAACTTCAAATGAAGATACTGCTAGACTTTGAAGAAGTGCTCTGTAGAGATTGCCAGGCGGTGGAAGTAAAAACTGATATACTTTTAACATACCCTCTTGCAAAACCACTGAATGAAATAGTAATTCAAGTCGTAATCTTGTCAAATCCTGGCCTTAGTAGAATTACTATAACATGTAACTATAATCTTGAATGGAATAGATTTAAACCCGAGGTATGGATGTATCAAGTGGTGCAGTAAGTGATCAGTTTAGTGGGATACTATCACTTTCTCTTTTCACCGATTACGTGTCGACGAACAAGAAGCACACCTGCGTAGAAGACTCGCACGAAGAACGCCAGACACACAAGACCCTGAAGACCTCCTCCAAAGCGGCTGACATGAACATCGCGATCCCAGTACCCACGATGTCCTCAGCCACAACGAAGGGCATGAGTGATCGGGAACAACACGACCTGGAAGAGTTACTTGAGGATGTCCTCACAGAGCGCGGACTGGCAATCGCGGACATCTTACAAGAAGTCCTTTTTTCTTTCTTTTTCTTGTTTTGCTACTCTAGCGCATTTAAAACCCTTCCCTAAGGATCTCCTTTGTAGTACAGACCTGAATAGATTGTGATTAGTGTTGGGCATCAAACCGACATTGATAATCTAGTGATGCCTCCTTGAAGACGTTCAAGCCAGCAAGCCTAGAAAGAAATCCACTAATCAGTCAATCACTCTTCGCAGTTTGCCGTACCCTAGCTACTTGTACATTTCGCGAGTTCGTCGAGAACTTGCCGATACGGAGGCTGTGTTGGAAATCTGGAAGGACGCAATGATGTAACTAGGGACGAAGGATGACAAAGCACGGGGTAACAAATCTGATCGGGAACTTCCAGTATTATGAGATAACTAATCGAGTATCATGACAGTAATCATAGTGCCGGAACATGGATTCCATTAAATCTCTGACTGCGAGCTCCAGTGACTCGGGCTCCAAGGGATACAGGAGGTAGCCTCTGCAAACATGGTACACTGTTTGTGCTTGAAGTACAAGATCCTCCACTCGTCTTCACTAGCTATGTACCTTGATACGAGCTACAAAAGAGCGTAGGTGATGAGCAACTACCGGAGGTTAGCTAGAGTAGGGCATCTTCAAGGTTCTCTATGGATCTCGGATCCCCTCCGATAAGTTTGAGCTTCCCACCAATTGTAAGACTCCTAGGTATCCCGCAAAACTATTTCATTAGAATTGACTATGCCGCTGATAAATATTGTTTCTCTACGGGCTGGATCCCGGACGGTTAGGCATCATGTTCCTTGCCTCTGACACTGGATGACGGGTTTTGTAACATTTGAAGACTGTAAGATGTAGTTTGAAGTTCAGGTTTCGAACGGCAATCGCCGGCTACCGGGTAAAGCCTATCCCTCGCGGTGGCAGGTCGATTTCACAAACCTCCGGTCACCTCCGTGCCGTGGCATAGGCCCGGGACGATTGAAATTGCAACACGGCTGGAGCTATGTACTTCTCAAAGCAGAAAGTAAAGAGTGTTTATAGTGCGCAGACATGAAGTGCCAGGGACATCAAGCACCCAAATTAGGAAGTTCTATCTGCGTCGCGTTTGAGTCGTGCATATGCATTTAGAGCTTTCCAAATAGTTGAAACTCACCTGCAAGTCAGATTTTTAGTGCGATGTTTCGTCTGATACAAAATATACTCAATGGGTAAGATCGGGTTTAGGGGAGAAAATTCACATACCCCTTTTCTTTGCATCTTTAATGCTACTAAGTTCTGAGCTTCTCGCCCTAACGGATGTTTTTCAGCATCTTGTACGAATTCTCAGTTGGTCTACTAGGGGCCATTCGGAGTGTTCTTGCGAGGAGTCTGGAATGGATTAGCAACAGATGATCTCAGTGACGATTTGGTGAACCAACACCTCACAGCTTGAAGAAGAGAGCCATAGATCGTACATGATGATCTTCAAGAATGATCAAGGGTCTGCTAAGTCGCGAGCATATTTTGTTCCTACGAAAGCAAACAAACCGTAAGATACACGAAGTGGCAGACTGGGATAATTGGTATTCATGGTCACACTCTAGCTACATACATCAACCTCATAACATGGATCTGCACAGCCTTGTCAGTTGGTTTTCCAGCGTATATCTAGCCTTCCAACTATCTCTCTCGCTCTCTTGGGGTCCCAATCCCAACGTTCTTCTTGCAACATTGCTTGTCATTAGATTAGGAGGGTACCAAGTATACATGAGTACTCAGTGGGTAGTTCTGGGTACCAGAGGCTGTTCACCTTGGAGACCTGCTGCGGTCATGAGTACGAGCTGGCTTGAGAATTATTCCCTCCCGCGGATTTTCAAGGGGGGTCAGGGGCGCACCGGACCTGACAGAGGTGTCAGGCTCTTCCAGCCGGTAAACCCTAGCTCCGGACAGACCGATTTCAGGGTGATAGATTCTTAGGAAGAAAAGAAAACTCTGCCCCAGGGCCACCGCTGGGCGGCAGCGATCAGCACATAAGCTAGGCAAGCTAGGGCAACCCCGCGTGATGGTTCTGACAGTCGCGTCATGTCTCAAAGGCCGGAGATAGCTTCGTCTGTGTAGATATGATTCATCCAAGGGACATAACTCAGACAGGACCCTCACTGGGGTGTTTTCCAAAGACAGCAAGGCGTCCTTCCATGGGACAGAAGAACACTCCGTTTTTGATTCTAGTGGGAAGAGAGGACGAAGGATCTAGCCAAGAACACAAGGTCTGTGCAGCCGTGAGCGCCCAGAAACAAACACTTCATGTCACTCATACCTAGTCTATAAGACGGCGAAAAGGGAGAGAAAAATGAAGTACCAGAGTACAGGTTTGCTAATACGGCAGTTAATGCCTAATTCATCGTCTCTGATACCCCTGCTGCTATGAGAGATGGGACAACCAGGCGTCGATCCCCCTATAATGATAGCAAATATTACTCTAAAGCGAGAAGGAAAAAGAATTCTCTCATGCAGGCATCTGATCTTGCGTCTAGACTTTTCATTGTTTGACACAGATGACCGTAAAAAATGACAACCTCTTTGACATGACTTTCATATCCCTGGTCTCTTGCGACCAACCAGAAGAAGCCTCGAAGGAAATAATTGAACAGGTCGAAACATCACTCGTTATAAGAGAACAAATTGAGATCAACGAGCTGAAAGAAATCGCGGACATAACGTCAACTTTTTCATGACCCGAGCTAAGACCTCTGAGCTAGTCAACACCGAGCGTCATAATCCAATGAGAATGGCATCTAGGGTACTTCCCAGTATGACCAGGGCGTTTTCAATATGGTAGGACATAAGCACGGCGAAGGCGAGAGTAGGGTGTCATATGCAGGCAAACCCCCATCACCAACTTTCATGGTGGCTTGATCTTCATCGAAGGCGCATGAGCTTCTAGATATTCATACCTAGTTCTGCGCATAAGTGCCTCACTCACGAAGAAATGATCTGAAACGTCTGGCCGTACCAATCCCACACCCACGCGACAGGCGGAGACGTACATATGTATGAGGTGTGTCACGTATACTGCGTTCTGCCGGCGCTCAGCCTTAAGCCATCTCGGGCGAGACGGCAACCTCCGATAGCAGAGTCCGGCCCTGAACGAAGACTCGGACCAAGCAATTCTAAAGTGGAAATCTATGCCGAACTTAATTTCCTTACTTCCGGTACTACTAGGGGTGCCATCCACATCGCCTTCGCGAGGCCAGACACTAATGTCCACTACGTTGTAGTTGATGCGGCGCGATGTTCAGTTAGCACGGGAGTAATAGCAGTAGAGATCTCGATACGCCGTATTCCCTTGATATCATTAGCTCACTACTGACATTCGTAAACCAATGCTGGCTGAAAAAAAAAAAAAAACAAAGGAGCGCGTCCTTTTGCTCGAAGGACGACTCATACTGAGCACACGTAGAAGCAAATCCCGACGTCAAAAAGGAACCAGGATGGGAGTGTCGATCTGTGATAAGGTCAGGGGAAGAAGTGATGGAATTGCACTAGAAGCCTTCTAGAAGCACAAAACTACGAGAGCCCACCAAAAATGACGCTAGTGTGACGTACAATCCTAGCACGATTCTGCAGGAATTTGAGGAGACCAGGGGCCGCCATATAGCTTTATTCAAGGACAGAAAGAACAGAGAACCCTTGAAACAGAGCACCGGTACTATTCAAATTTCTATGCCCAGAGTTATGGTCAAGCCAATTCCCCAAAAGAAACAGTAAAATACAAAAAATACCAGATGAAACTGTCCTGATATTAAGTATTGACAGTCTCTCTTCTTAGAGGCAAGTTAATGGCGCTGTCTAGAATGAAGGAACCATTTTGAGCGACTTGCATCTAGTCTGTCCAGTCGCCTATAATATCCCTGTTAGGAAACTTTCTAGAAGCTCATGCAGGACACCCCCTGGTCTCCTCGGAGATGTCCATTCCTCTTTTCTACGGACTAAAACGCTTGGCAACACCACCAGAATCACTTCGCGATGCGTGCCATCACACAACACATCGCAGACTAGGCTGCGAAAATTGACAAAACACCCTTATAATATCTTGCCGGAATTGCCGCCATGGCTCTAGGGAAAGATTCGACATCCTCTACCGCCCAGGCAAAGGTTGATCTACTCGTACGAGCAGGGCAGGCACACTCAACTGATGTTTAAGAAACCAAACCGTCGTCAGTGGGACCTGCTAGGGCAGGGTTCCGGGCAGGTCCGACGGCGGCGGGGGTACCCAGTCCAAAACGGTTCCCTGTCTTAATTCATCCACCGTCCCGAAATGCTGGCACACATGCGCCCAGCCAGGTGACCTTCGCAAAATTTTAGTCCAGAATGTGCAATACCGATTTCGGCGTTCGGCTCAGCTAGTTATAGGAGCGTTTTGTCTCCATGATGTATCTGTTCTGGCACTACTGTTGAACACTCGCTTTCTGGTTAAATGAACAAGTTGGCAGGGCTAGAGCCAATTTAAGTGATATAGGAAATAGGTAGAAGTCCCACAGGAGTCTAGATTTCAGTGTGAAGCGTTCATTGCGTATAATATCTTGGAATAAGCCTAACAAGAGTTGTGTCACTACGCTTTTCAAGTTACAAGGAATGGCCCATTTTCTTATGAGGGGTTTCTGAGAATAAAACCCCTCCTTGGAGACGCTCAGTATGAAAAGGGCATTGATGTTGAGTTGAGATGCTCGGTAGAAGGATTGGGCTGAAATAACAGATGCTGGAAGATATAGAAGCATTAGGGACTGAAGCAGATGGCTCCCCGCAATGACGAGTGGGGAGGCTGGCGAGCTGAGCTGGTCGAAGGTTATGCTAATACGTAGGTACTAATAGAAGATGTTGCCTCCACCTCGAAAGCGGCACAACCAGGATTCTGGTACTTGCACACAGGCAAAGTAACAGACTCTAGATGAATCCCCGAGGCGCTCATATGCCACAAGATGGCAAAAGATGCACAAAGCAGAGTACATGCTACGGAACGCATTATATTCATTTCTTATAATTGAGTATTGGCCCATTGTCTAGAACCTACGAAGTAGGAGGCGGTAGTATTAAGTTAGCTTGACTCCTAGGCTGTCAGTGAAGGACTTCGTACATGTACGAGGTTGGATGGGAGTAAAAGGGAGCTCCACCAGGTATTGCGCACAGACGGGAAAGCTCGACAGGCCATAACGAAGTAGCTTTTTTACTTCGTACACAATTCGCAGCCGCACGGTATAACTACCGCCAAAACTACCCTTATTAACGCCCTAGTTGAATCGCCAACTACGCCCGTCAAGACCCTGGCAAAGACCAAATACTTGCGGGGCTACTTTTTACACCCATATAACCTCGTAAGTGCGGTGTTAGTGCAGGAAATGCTAGCTTGGCGTGTGCCTCAACGGAAGGAAGTACCTCCCCTCGTCAATCCTGAGTAGTACCCCAGTACCTACATGTACATGCTGCAAAACGGAAACGCCCACTTGCATTAGAACGAAACAACCTTGAACCGATCAGTTCGCCTTCTACAGTTTAGCTCCAGTTTCTCTTCCCACCTGGCGGGCTTATTTCAATTACATAAACCTTTTGCTGCTGTTTCCCTTATTCTTACTTTACACCAACCTGCCTTGCACTCCATATTCGAAGACATTTCTGGCCCGTTGAAGCGTGATCACCTCATCCAGACCAGCTTCTCGCACTGCAACCTGACGAGCCTCTCGAACCAGGTAACTGGATCCAGTTTCCCCGGATTATGTAGTGTATTAGCGCTGCATCCGTACAGGATACTGATCCCTCTCATCTCTTGACTGCCTAACTCCACATTGATTCATTCTTTTTACTGCTGCCGGGCCATTCCCTTCAATATCACTCTCCCGGCTCTCAGTGACATATTCACATCGCCAAAACTTGGTTCCATCTTGACGATATCTGAGGCGCGAGACTGTCTTGAGGCAGTATCACCGTTACTTCATCCACCAGAAGCAAGTATCCGCTTGATTGTCCTTACAACACGGATATAGTATCGAGAGGCGTTTGCCACTCTCTGGCAATCGTCTCTTGCTACTCAATCTGTCATGTCCGACAAGATGTCGATCGACAAGAAAGAACATTCTCGAGAACAATCGGAAGATTCCGTCATCTCTACTCCCGAAAATGGCCCTGAACCTTCAGCCCAGCAGGATGCGCAACCTGTTAAACGGAAGGGAGGACGAAAGCCTGTATGTTTTTTTTTTGTTATCTCTCTTATCCTGCCAAATCATGTTTGACTGGAGAAAACCTGAGGAATGGGGCGAAGCTAACGAGAGGAAAGATATATGCGACATCCGAAGAGCGCAAGCAGAGGAATCGCCAAGCACAAGCCGCGTTTAGAGAAAGGCGAACGGAATATATCAAGCAGCTAGAGGATGCAATCAAAGTTCACGAGAAGAATCTGTCTAACCTCCAAACCGCCCACCGTACCGCATCTGAGGAGTGTCTAATGCTTCGTTATAAGAATTCTCTCCTGGAACGCATTCTCCTTGAGAAAGGTATGATAAGAACAGTACAAATATCACGCGACCATGTACTGACTGTCATATCACAGGCATTGATGTCCAAGCTGAGCTTCAGGCCAAGACAGGGAGCCCTAATCTAGGTCCCACACACATGCCACCGAATCTGATACAGCCTCCGCCTATTCAGAGAGCACTTCTCAACAGGCATCACAACTCCCGCCGGTCTACTTCGAGCATTGCGCCCAAATTGGAACCAGGAGTTACCTCCATGCCATCGCATGACGGGCAGTCTGTGACCTCGCCTAAGAGCCGGTCGACGGCTACCTCGCATACGGCATCACCAACCAACCCTACTGGACCGTCGTTCAACAGTCAGATGGTTTCATCACCCACGATAGGAGTTCCAAACCACGGGCCAGTACGGCCTTTGATGCCGCCTCCGATGAAGCAACCAATGACATCTATGCCTGGAGTACCCGGCAATCGTCCCGCCATGATGCAGCAACATCACCAACAACCTTCAGGGCCCCGTCCGCCGGCGATATACCCCACGGCCTCGTTTCAGAGCCATTTCCAACAACTCGGCAAGCTGACCCGCTTTCTTTTTGTCATAGAACTTTGTCGTCCTAGGGTTAATCCGTGAGTACAGAACAGGAATACGATGCACCGAACGATACGATGGACGACACCGAACCCGATAGCCAGAGTCAAGGCACGTACTCGACAGAGTATTCGGCTCCCCACTCCACGGGGATGGCAATGCAGCAGCAAACACAAGTCCATGCTCACACTCATCCCTCACAACAGCAGCCGGGCCCTACGACATCGGAGCACGGTGGTCACACTCAGGGGCAAGCCTATCCGAGTATGACCCAACTCCTTGACCCAGCCTTGGACTGGGACCCGTTCGGGCTGAGCGCATCGATGGCTTTCCCCACGTCACAGTTCACATTCGATACGAGCAATATGCGATGAATCGGAACGATGGTATGACGACGAGTGACTGTCCAACTCGAGCACCGGCCGGAGCTATCAATGAAAAGCTCATGACCGTCATCGGATCAGCGAAATCTTGGTAAGATTCTTGAGCTCACTGCGACTAGACCATGACAGAAAGTCGGGATGGAATAGCGGAATTGTGGTTTCACGACGACTCATACCAACGGCGAGATAAACGGCATTCAAAGGCATGATACCCACGGGAGGATGGTTTATTTGTTCTTTTTCTTTTATCTGGGTTTCTAACAACGTTACTCTCTTACACGGTTAATGCGGCAGCATTGGGGCGTTCGGGCAAAAGGAAATTCATCGACTAAGAAGACTAAAACGAGATCTCTATTGCCCAAATGGCCTTTGCTAGGAACGGGGAGGGGGACAAAATGGGAGGGGATTTGAAGGATATCACGAAAAGTTTTTGCCTCTTTCGACAAGCGTCATCAGTCTTGAAATAATTGCGTTCTTCTCTTCTCTCAACACGTCTCTTATTACGAAGAATACGAGTTGCCTGCAGGCTTGAATGGTGGGTATCCCTCCGGACGGGCATACAGAGCCAACTTCGTCATTTGGTGTATGTACATAAAGGCTAAGAATGATCCGGAGTGGGCAACAGGAACAGAGTCGCTCGAGTTTCTTCGATGGACAGAGGTTTCACTTCTCACCAGTCTCACGTGCGTCTTGGTTGCTTGTCTTGTATCTAGACCTATCTGCTGAGAGCTAGCCCATGGGTTTTCTGCAACTTGGGAATCGCCGAGAGCAATGTAGGGAAGGACAATCACATACACATACGTAAGTATATACTTCTATAGGTAGCTTAAATCTAATGTGCCCTGTACATTGAGAATGCTCGCTGCCATTGAGATCAATATTGGATAGAGGACGGCGGGAGAAAATAACTATCGCCTTGTCTACTTGCCCGTCTCAACCCAAATTCAAACTAATAGTGTCTACCGTTCACGCTACTACCTATTTTATTCACGAAGCGGATTGCGGTAATTCCAAATTTATACGCCCCTAAATATATCCATTGGACATCTTACTTCGTACTCCGTAGTGATATTAAATTCACCTTAAGAGGGTGTCACTAACCCCGTTTGCAAACGAGATAAGACATCTCGACGACGTAAAGGAGACTCGACGGCGTTAAGCGTCTCTTTTGGCACGATCTGGGCTCGCGAGGCGTGAGACAGGTCGATAGTCTTGGCTGAGCCTTAGTGGAGAAGTCGTCTCGCATGCCGGCCGGAGTGTCTCGTAGTTGTGTATAATGCAGAGCTGAACGTCAACGAGGATATCCCCTCCAACAACTCTTGGCAGCTGAGTCCAGGTAGAAGTAAGACGATGCCTAGCGTCATTTTCCTCACGGTCTCATACCTCTATTATATCTATTTACCGCCCCTATCAGATGGAGAAAAACAAGAGTAAAGCAGGATGTCTTCTGAATTCGCATACCGACCGCTTGACAATAGTTCACGCGACCAGATCCGCGTTTTGTCCTTGGCGCCAAGCAACTCATTCCCGGCGCCAATACATGTTAGTCTCTCGATCGTCAACCTAACGAGTTCGTCGTCTCCGCCGTCGTCTCCACCGGTGTACGAAGCATTATCCTACTGCTGGGGCAATGCCTTGGATACGGTTATCATTTCCTGTAATGGGCAACCGTTTTCCGTGACGCGGAACCTCGAGTCCGCCCTACGGCATCTACGGCAGAAAGAGGGCCATAGAGTTATTTGGGCCGATGCCATTTGTATAGACCAAGCAAACCTCGTCGAGCGTGCTTGTCAAGTGAACCTCATGCGGGAGATATACCAGACTGCGAGCCGAGCGCTCGTCTGGCTGGGTGAAGATGCGGCCGATAGTCAGCTCGTCTTCCCTCTTTGCAAAAGACTGATGAGGACTTGGCACGACTTGGTATTTCGTGAAGATGCTGTGCATATCTCCGACCCTACGCAGATGTATCGTCCGGATTTGAAGGAAATTTGGACAAATAAGCTGATAGAGACAAGGCGCCGAAAGGCTGCAAGTGAGGGCAGAAGTTCTGTACCTCTCGCCCGCGATGCAGGTACGGACAACTTGGGTGATGAAGATGGGAATGAGATTAAATTTTTCGACTCCTTGAACCTGGAACTACCTTCGCCCTGGCTCAATAATGAATTCCGCCACGAAGACGAGAACAATAAAAGGGAAGGAGAAGAACCAGGAGATATATACTACCCTTCAGAAGCGGAAGTAATCGCAATCTTCAAACTTCTCGGGCGGCCATATTTCACACGCTGCTGGGTCCTCCAAGAAGTCGCCCTCGCCAAAGAAGCTTACGTAATCTGCGATCTCCGCTCTCTCCGCTGGGAGGGCTTCTTTAAGGGTTTCTTCCTCATCATGGTCCTAGGCGATGGTGGTCTCCGCGGTCGACCCGAGACATTCCTGAACAGCAACTTCATTATGATAGGACAGTTACGAGAAAAAGAGCAGTACCGAGTCAAAGCGGCACAGTCTAGCACGTTGCTCTGGCTCTTTTGGCAGAGCCAGATTTTATATGCTACTGATCCGCGGGATAAGGTGTACTCGCTGCTTGGACTTATCGATACGAAGGAGAGGGCGCAGATGGACGGGCTCACGCCGGATTACACAATCTCGGTCGAGCAGTGCTACAGGCGCGCTGTGATGGCCGTTATGACATATACAAAACGGCTGGACGTGCTACTCGTCACCGAGCGCAATCCGGGATCTCTACTAAGGGATTTATCATCGTGGGTTCCGGATTTGACTCGTACCGAGTCGGCAACGCCTTGATCGTTCTTGCGTTACATCGCGACAAATTACAAAGACTACCGCGCGTCACCCTTGACAGGCTGGGACCTCACTGGCAGGATAAACGGAGACATATTGACGCTTTCCGGCTATGCATTCGATAGTATTGTAGAACTGGGAGATATCCTAACGCTACCTCGGAATGACATTTTCACTACAACTCCAGCTGTGGGAGCACTTACGAGCTATTGGAATGAGGTGGTTGGTGGCCTCGGACGATACCTTGATACTCTCGTGAAATGGGAGAAGATCGCCTTCTCTCGGAAGTATCCAAAGTACCCGACCGGCGATGATCAAAAGACTGCTTATGCCATGACTCTATGCGCTGGGAACATAGCCGGTCCTCAGGAGGCTTTGCTAGGATTTGAGAAATGGCGAAAGGTACTCCGGGGACCCAGAGCCGTGAGTTTCCTCGGTCCATTGAACTACAAGCCACTTGTCGCAGTCCTTGGGGTCTTTTCCAACATAAGCAATGGCGGCGATCGGGTGTTTGCTACAGCTACAGAACGGACTTTATACAGGCGGCTGGCTAGGACCAAGAAAGGTTATCTCGCTCTCGTGCCAGGCCAAAGTGCCATTGGCGATCAAATCTCACTCTTCAAAGGGTGTCAGATGCCGCTAGTAACTCAAGCAACACCGCGTAAGAACACGCATAAGCTGATAGGGCCCACGTTTGTTCATGGTATCATGTACGGTGAGGTATGGGATACTACGCTCGTTCGCGATATCGCAATTGTTTGAAAGAATTGAAAATCAATGAACGTATAACTCACCACCATGTCAAAATCATGCTCTTTTGAAGCAAGTATTTGTCCAGACGTCCGGGGTTGCTTCTCGAATGCCAGGGTGCTAGACCTCTTATCGAGCATAATATATGCCGCCCGTTTTACAGGGGGCAAGGAACGCGAGTTGTGCTGTGGATCCTTCTGTCCTAAGCAGTTCGCATCCTTCGCAGATGTCATATCATCATGTGCGGAGTAGTTGTACCTAGACAGCAGCAATTAGCCCGGACAATTGGGTTCCCGTCTTTTTGGGCATAAATCTATCACTTGAGAGATTCGACAAGACTTCAAGCCCCTGTTCGGGTCGAGTAAGCTCTGGTGGTTATCCTAGTCATTAACGGTCATTTATTGGCAGCCTAGCGGAATCGAGACTGGCCCAACCAAGCCCTTTTTGAATGGCCGCCGCTTGTGCCTCGATCTTGCTCGGTGACATGTGGGCCTGTAGGCAATGCACAGGATGATATAGTGTCTCTTCGTCCGGAGCTTAATGGCCCCGTGGTCTTTGTGGTACACTGCATTTCGCTTTCACTGTTGGAAGTCCAGGGAAATACAACCGTCGTATTGCCACTTCTCGCCTTCCGCGTCGCGTTTCCTCTTCGCGATGGCGGCTAAACAAAATCGGAGTTCGAAAATGCACACCGTAAAGCACCCGTCGGACTAGACAGTATTCTCGTATATATGTACGGAGTACTGCGTAAGCTTCCAATCAGATGACTTGGCGACCAACTGCGCACAGTCACGATAGGTTAAAAAGGCCGGTGGGCTGGGAGGGGAACCTTTAGGAATTGTAACATTGATATGCAATAAATTGCGAGAAGTTGGGGGGGCGGAAGGAACGTCTTGCAGTAGTGGCTTCTGTTCTGTCGATTCTAGGGGTCCAGGGATTTGAGAGGGGAAAATGACGGGAAGTACCTTTTTTGTACCTTGACGGTAGATTGAATCGTGTTGTCTGAACCGTCTTGTACCCCACATTTGCATCGTTTTTCCCTCTCGTAAAAGCTCTCCTGCTAAATCAAGCTGTCCGATTTCGGGCCCGCGGTTAGTGCTGAGATCGGGGTTTGCTGGTGATTGCCTCATCAGTAGAACCTGCCGCCGACCATACGTTTGCCGGAAGTCGTCGGCTGTCGGGATCAACAATGTAGACCCAAGGACCTTTCTCTTTCCTCCTAAGGACAACGGATTCTTCTTGCTCCGTCATTTTAGATCACTGTAAGTGTCGTGAATCGAATTGCATAGCGCAGCAGACTGAACTTGAGGTGCTCCCAATAATACGGTCGATGGGTGGCTGCCGTTTCGTGTTACCGCTGATGTGGTGTGAACTGAGTTGGCGGGGTTCGAGTCGGCTGACTCTATCAAGTTTTGCTTCCACCCTCCACATCGCGTAGGGAAATACTTTGGTTGGTGAGTCCGAGGCCATAAGCACCTAACAAGTGACGATAGTGAGCTGTCACTGCAGCTTGGTGACGATAGTGCATTCCGGCCAACCTAATTTCTCTCCTCATCGTCATACATTGTCGGCTCATCCACGCCGACGTCTCAGAGCTGCGGCCGAGACATGCAAGCCCAGTGGCATGTTCGGGCCTGATAGGTCTCCCATTTCCCGTGTTCGTCCTCGTGGCGCTTGCTCTAGATCTTGTGACAACCTCACTCGAGCTTGTTTCTGACCCGAAGCGATCAATGGCAAGTACGAGCAAGAAATGTAGAACGGCCAAATAGCATTGGCGTCGACCGGGTTTGAGAGCCGGGATGTAGAGAGAGTAAAGCAGCGTTGGTGATGTAATAGCATCACGCTAAAGTCCTGCCTCCATGATGGTTCGGGAGGCAAAAATGTCTCTTCATCCAGGGACGTTTGTTCATTCAAAAGCGTTGCGAAATCAAACAACTCCAGTTAACCATGGAATGGCAAGCCAAAATAATAAAAAATCTTTCGAAAAGGAAATCATGAAAGCGATGCGAGGGTCTCAGAGATATTTGTAGTTGGGGGACTCTTATCTCTGGTCCAGTGGCATACATAATATTTTCATTAGGTGATCAGAGATAAGCAATACTCATTATCAACAGAAATCAAAAGCAAATCCCTCGGACGTCACATCACCCCACGAAAAGGCAATTGCCCAATATCTCTTCAGCACATTCATGTGATCTATGCAGACTCTGGTACGTAAAGTATCCCAGCCGCACACTTGTCCGCTGTTGTGTAGATGTCGGTAGACGGACGATAGAGGTGTTGCAGTAGATGGAGTTGTCCCCTTGAAGGATTCGTCGGAGGTAATAGAATCTCCATGGTATTACCTACCTTCCTACTGAAACATCGTATCTCTCTTGCTGTCCAACACTTCATCAATCAGTTGAAGACTTTGTGTACTTGCATCTCTATGGCGTGCGAAGCTTCAGCAGTTACGTACAGACATGGGAGGTCTCAGTAATTGGATGCTTACCTCTACGCACCCATATTGCCTGATATTGATTGACAGGAGGTACCTGATTGCAAAAAACAACATAAAAGCACTTTCCTACAGACTACTTTGGTAATTTACCTGGTCGTAAATGCCGAGGTTTGAGTACATGTACATAACCTACCTTAGTGTAGGTTAAGTAGGGAGTAAAGGTCTTATCGCTAAAGGTTATGACCACACTTTGACTACGATAAGATAAAGAGGAAAGAGCGATAGCTGAGTCAGCAGCGCACCGATACACTCAAAAAAATAATTTCCGATTCCGGTTAAGCGACTTTCGGCATAATCCATAACTCAGAAAGATCCATCTTTCTGCAAACCAATCTCAATCTCAGCACGAACCCACTCGGGCCACACACCAAGTTGTGCTCTGAACAACACTACCTCTCTCTCTCTCAACGAGTTCTGTTCTCTCTCCCAACAGGATATGACCTTTTAGGCCGTATCCATCTCCTCCACGACGACTCTGTCACCCTGCCTTGATTGACCGCCCTAAAGCTACGCCTTGCTGAAAGGCGATTGTAAAGGCGACATCATGTCGGTCGCCTCTAAGGTCCGTAGAACTCTGTCTTTTCTTTTTTTTTCGAACTTCCAGGTTTGGGCGAAGCTGTCATCATGGTGAATAGCTCTCCAAACAAATTGTTTTCCTTGAGACCTTTACCTCCAATACTCCTCCCCCTCCATTTAACCACCAGCATCGAATAGACAGCTAATTTAATTGATTCATTAGAACCTCTTCGCCCTCCTCGGTATGCTCGACCCGCACGCCAACAAACTTCTCGCGACCCCATGAAAAAAACTCTGTCGCCCATGTCCCCATCGTCACTAACCCGCGTTTCCTTTACGAACAGGCAATGACGAGGATGATGATCAGCCGTCCGCCCCTGTGAAGACGGTCGAGAAGACTCTCCCGCGCACCACCAAGCGCAACGCCGAGCCCCAACCCCCCGCGAAGCCTGCTGGTAACACCGGTGGTGCCCGCCGTGGCCCCGGTGGCAACGAAGGAGGTGAGCACTCTCAATCAACATGCTCCCATTCAAATCAATCATCATTAACCAATGCCTCAGCTTTCCGTGATCGCAATGCCGGTACCGCTAACAACCACCGCAAGACAACCGACGAGGCTCCTCGAGGTGGCCCCCGTGGTGGACGTGGTGCTCGCGACCGAGGTGGTAAGGCTTACTGAGCTCTCATCGTACCAAACACAGATGACTTACTCGTTCTCTAGGCCGAGGCGGTCGCTTCCCCCGGGATCGTGACGATAGACATTCTAAGGGAGTTCAATCGTAAGCTTCTCCTTAATTGCCTCATCTTATTTATTCTTCCCTCTTCTAATATCATTCAGCGGATCCGAGAAGCAGGCTGCCCAGTCTTGGGGTGCCACCGAAGGGGAGGCTGAGCAGAAGGATGAGCAGGCTGGTGAGGCCATCGCCCAGTCTGAACTGAAGGATGCCGTCGCCGAGGACGCCAAGGACGTCACTCCTGCCGAGCCCGAGGACAAGAATGTCTCCTACGCCGATTACCTTGCTCAGCAGGCTGAGAAGAAGCTCGCCCTTGGTGAGAGCCTTGACATCCGCAAGCCCAACGAGGGAAGCAAGGTCGACAAGAAATGGGCCAACGCCAAGGCTCTCGAGAAGGATGACGGTGACGACTTCATTTCTGGCACCGGTGGCAAGACCAAGCGTGAGCGCGAGCGTAAGACCAAGCAAGTCGTCGACATTGATCAGCGCTACGTCGAGCCTGAGCGCACTCGTGGTGGCGGTCGTGGTGGCCCTCGCGGCGGCTCTAGCCGTGGTGGTGCCCGCGGTGACCGTGCCGAGGGTCGTGGACGTGGTGGTGATGGACGTGGCCGTGGCCGTGGAGGTGGAGACTTCCGTGGCGGTCGCCCTGGCCAAGCTATCAACACTAGCGATGAGTCTGCGTTCCCCAGCTTGGGCGCTTAAACACCACCGTATGAAGGATGAACGAGTACATCGGGGATTGCCGTGCATCTTATGGTGATGTTTCTAGCACTCCCACATAA
Source organism: Xylariaceae sp. FL0255 (assembly GCA_022578795.1). NCBI lineage: Eukaryota > Fungi > Ascomycota > Sordariomycetes > Xylariales > Xylariaceae > Xylariaceae sp. FL0255. The sequence continues at coordinate 59,189 of MU388954.1, read as the reverse complement.
GGTTTGTCAGCCTTATGTCTCGTTAATGATCCCAAGTCTGAGTCTTGGTCCCCAAGCTGGACCATTCTGGCTACCATCCTCTGAGACGTAAATTTGGTCTCGAGGAGATATTTCTCAATCCGAAAAAAAAAGTTTCTTTCATATCCGCATAGGAATCCGAAAATGGTTGGGTTGGTTGTGAGGTTAACGTTGGCAGTCTTTCATTGACATTGTACTGGTAGAAACGTGGCCTGCCTCAACTGCTAATTATTTCCTGTTTAAATATCTGGATCCAGTGAATGCTTTCATTATGTCATGATCTAGCTCCTCCAGAATCTGAAGTGGTCTCCGCGATGTCCTTGGTCATCCCATCGGCGGTTTATTCTCTTACACAAAGGCCATTCAGCACCTTTGTTAATTTGCTCACAATGCATATTCTGCGAGTCAAAGGCTTTGCAAGACCAAATATATCTTTGTCTTGTCTTTCTAAACAACTTCATTCAAGCATTGGGCGGACGCTTAAATACACTCACTCTCGAAGGCCCGACTTGTATCCTAACTTGACCCAAGAGAAAACAGAATATCCAGAACACAATCAAACTTCGTGCGAGAACCTCTTATACATTCTCGCATCGAAGTATTCATTTGTCTCGAAATCTTTATTTCTTTCCAACTGCTTTGAAACTCACCTGGAACACTTACAGTGCAAGAGGCAAGATGCCGTCCGCTCCCAAGAAGCCCGCCGCTCTTCAGCGCCTTCCTTCCAATGCCAACAACTCGTTCGTCATACGACATGCTCGAGCCCTGCTCAAGTTCAGAGATCCCGCGGACAACTGCATCGAGGAAAGCGAGGACGAAAGCGGTAATGCCACCGAGGGTAAGTCTTCCTCACTTATTACCAAGTTCAAGCGCCTGAGCATCATGAACGCATTGGAAGAGGATCAAAGCACCCTTCCCGACCACCCCGCCGGTAATCCCGAGGACTTTGATGAGGACTGCGCTATCATTCCTTCAAGCGTCGTTAGGGCGCTGGAGAAGGCTGTCGCAGACTCCGATGATGAGGCCGACGACGGAAAGGAAGAGCGAGATGGCGAACCCGGGGCTAAGGATGTCTTGCCTCGTCCCACGCCGCCGTTCCTCGACTGGGAGACTATCTCAGAACAGCAGGCAACCAATACGCTTGCTCTTGTCCCTGCTAGCAAATGCCACGGTAAGTCTGCCCTAACACCGACCTCTCCTGTCGGAGGCGACTGCGACGACGACGATGACGACGACGGTAACAGTGACGAAACCCCATTGACGCGCTGCCGTTCCCGGTCCCGTTCGCGTTCCGGCTCCCAATCTCGTTCTCCTTCTCTCCCTCGCTCTCGCTCGGGGACAATCTGCTACCCGTCCGCAGCCGATTACTTTGGTCGAGACCACCCGCTCTTCCGAACGCCGTCCTCCGCAACATTCGTACTGCCCGGTCGGAACTCGTCATTGCCGCGTAGACGCACACCTGGTGGTGGGCACAAAGAGAAAGTTAACAATAGTTTTGCCGTCCCTCCATCGCCACTCACGCCCGGCGTGCGCCTCGAGCTCGTGCGGGCTGTCCCGTTGCCCCGGGACGTCATTCGACCAATCCCGCAGCACGCGGGGAGCCTTAGTGTTCCCAGTCCCACGCTGAGATCCTTACCGCTTGTTTCATCTCCCTTTCCCCATCTTGTTCGGAAACTCGGCAAAGGTATGATGAATACGCCCTCGACTAACGTGGCTGTCCCTGTGATCACTCTCGACCATGCGGAGAAGGGCGAGTCCGCCTTGTCCTTTGCTAAGAGAGTTGTGATCAAGAATAGGAACTCCGCCGGGCTTAAGGTCCCTTCTTTCCATCGTCGGTCGTCGCGGTCCGAGGCGAAGAAACAGGAACAGGTTGTCCGGCCTGTGCCTCAGAGACCGGCGCCGCCTAAGCCTTCGACGGCGGCGGGGAAATAGGGGTCGTGGGTACCGGCTGAGGACTTTGGGGGCTCGTGCTGGGATTTGAATCTTGCTGTTAAGTATAATTCATCTCGATTAACTATGCTGTAGATTATTGAATTCATAGACATTTTAAACTACTAATACAAGAGAATTTCGGTGTGAAATACGTATTGGTCAACAATTGGCACCATGAATGTAATCGAAGAAACGTTTAAGGTTTGCCAATTCGAGTTGAATGACATGATATCGTAGCCAATAAGATCTCTGGTTTTCATTGCTCTCACTTCCGGCAGTACCAACACCACAATCCCTCTCACGCCTCTGTTTTGTTGAATGTGGGCTAAATCGAACCAACATCGCATGCCCGATGATGCGATACTAATGTCACAAAAGCATCGCCAGTATATAACATTGTGAACTTGGGGCAGCTATGCTGGCTCATATCCTCCGATCCGAGACTATGGCTTTCTCTCCCATGTTTAGCTTACGTTACGCTCGCCCATACGTCCAATGTAGAGTAGATTCAATGAATCAGTTGTCGAAAGATACTTTTTGACCTTCCCCCTTGCTTTTCTATCCTTGATCTTCCGACTGAGCCTTTTCTAGACATCCTTGTTCTATGCATCAAGCGTCGGACTGTAACGAGGGCCTATGAACTCAAGCTCGTTTGCAGTAGATATCTTGTCTCTCTTCATTCTCATCAATATAAAATCTAATTCGAAAATGAAATACTGAAGTTTTAGCATTCTAGAAGCATTTAAATTCGCTTTCGAATCCCAACTGTTCATATCCGGCATATTAGCTGGCTACCGCGCCCAGGCTTCGGAGCGGTGGTACTTGAGAAAGGGCTACGGCTGTTTCGAGCTCTTGCATTTGTACTAAGTCAGACACTCGGGTAGTCGTCCCGTCATGCCGAAGCTTGAGGCCGTCCGGAAAGTCGCACGGAATTCTTGCAAGAAAACTGGAGGAAATTACTTGTATGGTGATACCGTCCAACGGCTCTGTTATACCGTCTTGGAGGAAATAAGAACGGGAAGAGCAGCCTCAACCTCCTGAACTAGGACCCGAAAGACTGTTCTCCTATCCCCGGCTGCGTTTCTGGGCGATAGACTCTTGGTCGAAGATCTTCTGCGGACGCATGATAGCGTCGTGGATAAAAGCTAGTTCGGGCACCCGATGCTTAGCAGCATGGGCTGCTCACAAAGATATTGTGGAGCGGATGTCGCAGACAGAACAGCGCGTATCAAAGATTTCTACTATGGGACTCACCATAGAGGCGACGAGCAGTCATTTTTGGCTTTGCACGAGTTGCATGCGGTCGAAGGCGGCGGCAGATGCTGGTCTCGTGGTCATATGCTGGACAGGAGTCTATAGACACATCTTTGGCGACTTTCATTATGGTACTTGAAGTTGTGTACGCCTAGAATCAATACATACGCAGCATTAGGACCCCCAGGAATGGTCCAATATCTCGCCGACAGCGGTGCACACGTTCAAGGCTCTTCAGGCAGCCACAATCGCCCGCTAGTCCTCTCGGCATTCAACTCACACGTCGATGTCGTCGATCTCCTGTTGAAAAGTGGTGCATGTCCGAATTCTCCATCTCATGAACCAGAGTCTTCGATAATGGGGTCTGGCGCCGCTGCCTCGCCTCCCTGACACGTTCCATCACCACGAGTTCCTGAGAACCGGGTCCCGGTCTCCGCTTTGTGCTGCAACTGCCGTCGGGACCATGGATATTTTCCGATTGCCGCGGAAGTATGGTGAAAAGGCGAAGTGCCAGTGCGAGGCGCTGCAGATGCTGTGCAATGATACCCATCTGGAGCATCCTGAAAAGCAGAAGTATCTGCTGAAGGAGGACGGACGTTGGTTGAGCTCAACAGATAGGAATGAATCTGCAGAGAGACTGAATGGGTGGGTGCGGGGGGTTCGACAGTGCATTATCTGTTACAGCATGCAAATTTGCTGTGGACGAATAAATCGAAGACAGTATTAGTGGTATAAATTACGACGGTATCGAGGTGTGGGGTGTGGCCCCTGAATTGTCATGGTGTTGGAAATAAGCACCAATGCTAGAAGATACGCTGCTATTTGGACTGAATCGTCATAAAAAACCATTTATGTGGCTCAAATCTTCTGCTTCCAACTGCTTCGACTGACATACCCGAGATGTCGTTGGGATATGTCTGTAGACCTAAGATATATGGGGCCGCAGTATTGCCCCCAAGTTTATGCTCTTCTGTTGGAATTTCTTGGAAGATTTTAGATCTAGGATAAAGAGAACCTAGGTGAAATGCTGATCCATCCTACCAAGCATGCTGATGACGTTGTAGAAACCCTACATGGTACCAAGCAGCAGACCATCCAGGCTCCCTCAGGTTTGATAACGATGCTTGACTTATCTGCGAGACTTAGATCTAGCCAATTCAACTGGATTTATTGAATCCTACTGGCTAAGCAGTTTTGTCAACTTTTTTAAGGTAATGCATCAGGAACAGACAGCAGTCCCAATATCCGTTCCCCTCGCATGTGCCTCCCCATGGTCACTCCATTGGAGCAGGCTACTATGTAATTTTCTCGACAGGCAATGGGCTCTAGGTGCCCGCCCAGTGAAGAGAAAAGATAGGGTAATTAGAGTGTGCAAGGCATCTGGATACTCAATGGGATATCCCCGGGATAAACAGCAAAAGTAAACAAACAATGAGCGCCTGACTGCCTGCCTCTCCAGTAACACCCTGCAAAGGCCTTATGTATCAAAATACAGGACCGGGCTCCCATCCGTATGGTGCGTAACCTTTGGCTGGATTAAAAGTTCTTCTGAGTTCTCTTCTGGCCCGAGTAAGGACCGTTCCAGGCCTCATGGTGTCGCAAGACATTGTGTTCAATCCGAGACGCAGAAGAACTCAACATTTATTTTTTTCAACTTTTCTCTCATGACTTTCTATTATTTTACACTTGGATAGTGTTCGATTAGTGTCTAGCATTTTTGTCTCAATTTATTTCCCCTTCTTACCCTCTATTTTCCACCTGTTGGACTGCAAATGCCCCTATATCGCCATGCCCCTATTTTCTGCCTTGGGACTGACTAGGTAGTAACAAGATTGATCCCTTGGTGCATGTTAAGTAAGAACACTCGATGCTGATGCACTAATGCAATGCCGAAGAGGCCCAACACGACACCTTTCCTATAGGCACTGCTTTGAAACCATGATGATAGATGGACATGGAGCTGTTGCGTCGCATCGTACAACATAGGGCCGCGCACTGTTAAGGACCTACTGTCATACTCCACGCCTCATCTATCGACACTGCTCATCCGGCACACTTATGAGCCTGGATGGAATACGGAACCTATGTTCGTGGTGCAGCTGATGGGCTCCTTGGTAGGGATTAAAGGGGTTTGCCAGGCAAGACTTTGCACCTGACGTATTCCCGGGCATCCAGTAGGACTGCTTCCGCGCAACCACTCAGGATTGGCCATGTCATTTAGGTTTTGTTGAGCTTCTGGAGTGAATCAACCTGTGCGTGGTGTCTCATCGACGTCAAGAACATCCTTCCACATACTTCATCGCTAGATGAAAACATCAAGCAAAGGCGTGTTCTGAGACACTTAAGGCGACGTAGGAAAAGGTCAAAGGGAGATAATCTTAGTCACTAACACAGTCATGGATCGGTCAACTGGATAATTATATTGGATACTTTTGTAGTAGAATCACTGCTTAAACACTGAGATAGTTGATCTTTGAATACTGATTTAGTCACTGGCTTCAGGCCCAAAAACCGCCCTATGCAATTCGCACACCATGGTAATAACTCTTATGAAGAGTACCCGGTAGCCCCTTTGACACAAGTAAAAGCTCCGCCCCCTTTACCAAACATATCCCTCAGATCCTGAACAATCTCCATAGGCCGCTCGAACGCCGCAAAGTGACCACCGCCCTCGTGACATCTATCAAACACAACGTCGCCCAACGTTTGCTGCCACGAACTAGGCTGGACCACGAGGTCCTGAGGGAAATGACTAAACCCAAGCTTGACGCCAGGCGAGTACTCCTTGAGCCTATCACGCCCCACCTTGTTCGGATTGTTGCGAACATTGTGCTGTGTCTCATAGTAGATGCGGACACTGGCCGCGGGGCCGGCGGTCGAGAACCAGTAAATGCTGACCCAAGTGCAAACCTCATCGTCGGTCCAGGGGTAGTTATCCGACCAGTCGTGCAGCTTCTCGTAAATCCAAGCCAGCAGAGCCGAGGGACTATCGGCCAAGCCGTAGCCCAGAGTCTGGGGTTTGGTGGATTGCTCTACGTTGTAGCCTCTGCCTTCCTGGTTGAACCAGGCGCTGCGCCTGAAGCCGTCGCGTTCGCGCTGGGTGTATGGCTGGATGGCGTGTTGGAGAGCTACGAGCGGGTTCTTCAGGAAGGACGGCTCTGACCCACTGTCGTAGTTGAGAAGGGTGGCTTTACAAGTCTTGGGGAAAAGGTGAGCTAAGGCTCGGCTGATATGTGCTCCCCAATCGCCTGAGATTTTTGTTAGATTTCGCATTGCATGGAGATTAGGTGGGAATCAAAAACAATAAAAACTCACCTCCCTGTGTCACGTATTCATTATAGCCCAGCTTAAGCATCAACTTGTTTACAGTCTCGGCATATTGTTCAAGAGCAAACCCGCGCTCCTTAGTGCCCTCAGAGAAGGCGAAATTAGGCAAAGACGGCACAACAATGTCAAATACAGGGCCGTCGCCCCCTTTCTTCTCCGTAAGCAACTTCACGATCTTGGTCGCCTCGAGGAAGTGGCCGGGCCACCCATGGATGAAGACTAGAGGGACGGCGCCTGGGACGCCGCTCTTGATGTGGATGAAGTGAATTTGCAGGGGCCGGAAGCCGTCGCACTGGATCGGGGTGACGAAGTGCGGCAGCGACTGGTTGAGCTCGGCTTCTGCTGCGCGCCAGTCGTATTTCTCTTGCCAATACTTAGTTAGACGCTTGACGTCGGATAGTGGGGAGCCCATATCCCATTCTGCGGACTCTAGCTCGTCGGGGAAGCGTGTTAGCTTGAGACGCGCCTTGAGGTCCTCGAGCTCGGAGTCGGGAACGGAGATCTTGTAAGGCTTTATGTCTGCCATGATGGAATCGAGCAAAATAGATTGAGTGATTTGATTGTCTGCTTGAAATCGAGTCTAAAGAGAAGTGTTGGAGTGGTGGTTTGTAGGTGTGTCTTAGATGACGAGATGGTGTAAGTGGTTTGCTATATTCAAAGACAAATTTGTCTCTCTCCAAAATCTGGAATCTATGCTGTTATTTATAGACAGATCTCTTCGCCGCTTTCTACCTTTGATATTGTCGCTAAATAATTAGTAATTCACTTTGAGATATGTTGTTGGTGCAGGTTTGGCAATGGCATCATCTTGTATGCTCAGGTGTTGCGAACAGGGCGTGACGACATGATGGCGGGCGGGGGAGTTGTATTCCCGAACCTGATAGAGAGAGATGATCTCCCTATTAGAGAGTCATAGAGGCAAATTTCGACCCATGCCAGTACTCAGGAGTAAAATACTCTTTTCTATCTTTGAATCTACTGTGTGAGTCACTTATTTCCAGGTTTTCCTCGCTTTATTGGTGATGTGGACACTATATCTCAAGGAAAGGACGCCACGGGACGAGGATTCGGTGCCGTTGCGGGTATTGAAAATGCCGGGGCGGTAGGTGCTGCAAAAACTAAACGGCATCAAAAGTATCTCTACCTCCTAACTAATATAGTCTCTTGATATAAGTAGTATTTAACAGCACCATACCTCTGGCTTAAGCATGTCTTTAATCATGAGTCATTTTTCATACTATTTTAATTCTGTTTGATCACATTCCAGTATGTATTACAGTTATACTGAGTGATCATGCGAGAGGATATGTTAGAAGCATCTCACTTTTCATTCGCGCCGCTAGGACAGCAAGGAGCTGGTCCTATGTTGGTTGATAAGAGTCGGCAGCTGTGGCCAGGTGCTGTCTCCGAGTTTCGGTGCAATGGCTGATAGAGCCACACTAGCAGATCATGTACCTTTTACCACTGTAATCGTGCCGGGGGATACTTTGCCTGACTCAATTGTTTTTATTCGGTTGGGTCGTCCAAGCAACAACACATCTTTTGTTGACATTTAATTACTTTCTGGCTTTCACCTGACCCGGATCTACATACCCTCGCGCGTCATCCGTGACATCACATTCCTCTTGCCCTTATCTTTAGTCCACTTCCCTCATTTCCTTAGCTGATCAATTAATTGTATCATATCTCCAATTACTTTGTTCAACACTACTGGAACCGGTAACACCCTCACCATGTCGTCGCCTCCTCGCCGCCGTTCGGCGCGCATCGCTTCCTCTTCTAAGGTGAGCAACTGCCGCTGTCAACAAACAAATATACATACAGTTTGGCCGACAACAATTTTGAACTTTCAATCGTCATCCCTTCTACCTGTGGAATTATGCCTTGCCTCTCTCTCAATGCCGTGGTACATCTTACTTCACTCATAGCTAGTATACTGACAATCATTCTTCGCTGGTAAACAGAGAATCAAAGCATCTCCAGTACCTCAGCTGTCGTCTCTCACCGAATTTGATGAGCAACCTATCAAGGAGCGACCTTCACAGTTCCTCACAGCCATCATGTCTTCACCAATTCCCGCCCCTCACACTCCTTCTGCCCTGCCGGTGAAGGCCCCTATGTCTGAGATGCACCCCAGCCGTGTTCACCAGACCACCGCGCCCCCTTCCTCTGCCCTCCGACATGGCTTCACCGATATTGACTACACTGCCCCACCCGTCCTCGCCGACAAGACTCCTTCCAAGACCCCTGCCTCGACCTTCGACTTCACCTTCTCTGTGCGACCCAATGGCGAATCCAAGCTCGGTCCCGAAGCTCAGAAGATGATGGAGGAACTCCGAGGCCAAGCCGCCATGATTAAAGCTCAGTTGACTGCAGAGAGAGAGCGTGAGAGAGCTGAGCGAGGAGAGTCTGACGATGGACGCAAGATTGCTGCTGCCAAGGGTAAAGCCGGCCGGTACAGCGCCGCTCACTTGGCTGAATTCAAGAAGATGGACTCTATCGAGGGACACGCTTCTGCCTTCCGCGCTGCCCCTGGTCGCTTCAATCCCCTCAAGGCGATAACTCCGCTCAAGCCGGGTATCAAGCGTTCCCAGTCCAAGGCCAATCTTGAAGAGCCCGATTCCGCACGAGGCTTCAAGATGACCTCTACTACTCGCGTACCTGTCAAGTTCGGTGACGAGAGTAGCAAAGCACTTGAGGGACCTTCCAAGCGCACCCGTCATCGCATCGAAGATGACACTTCCACGCTTCGTCCTGTCTCTCGAGAGGGAAAGCCCACCATCCGTCCCGTTTCTCGCGACGGTTTCTCCGCCATCCCCACTATTCGACCAGTCTCTCGTGATGGCAGCTCGATCCCCCGACCAAAGAGCAGCGGTAACGACTCTATCCACAGTGGAATCCCTCGATCGCAGACACTTACCAATTTGTCAACCCCCACCAAGGCTTCTTTGGCACGCAGCAATAGTATCAAAACTCCTACTATTGTGAAATCGCCCAGCAAGCCAGAGCTCGGCAGTGTTTCTAGCTTCTCTGCCAAGGTCGATAGCTCCATCATCCGATCCCCTAGTATCATTCGGACGCCGAGCAAGAAGGTCTTTGGAAGCTTGAAGAAGTCGGCGACAATCAGCAACCTGGATGCCTCACGCAACATCCCCACTCATGTCCAGACACCTGGTCGATTTGATAGAGTCAAATCGATCCTGAAGCGACAGTTCAGCGGAGATAAGGCTCAGTCCTCTACTACTAATTCAACCCTGACAGCTTCGAAGACTCCCTACCAGGACAAGACGCTGCCTCCTGTCCCGCTTACAACTCCTGGTCGAAAGCATGATCGCCATGTTGCTTTCACGCCTGATACCAAGCGAGCAGTTGTGGCTCAGAACTCACCTTCGCCTGTCAAGTCTAGCATTCCACGCGCTACCACTATGAGCGCCATTCCTGCTCCCAAGTCTACTCTCAGCGATTCTACCTATGGCCAGCATAAAGACGGCGACGTTGCGTACCCGGACCTTTCAGCTTATGAAGCGAAAGAGTCCAAGACGCTACCTCCTGCTCCCCCGTCTATTGCCGGTACCTTTACTTTCCGCAGCGATCATACGATTCAGTTTGACAGTAGCCCATCCAAGGGTTTTGGCTCACACCTTGGCCAGTCTAGTGTACGACAGGTTCGCGATTCATCCATCCCACCTGTTCGCATGCCCGGCGGATTCCCACGAACATCAGAGGTCTTGTCCCCCATCATGTCCAGCAACAAGGAGAACGATGATCCTCTTCTAGTCCCGGGTATCAAACATGGATTGTCGAACAAGAAACGCCACGTAGCTGGTGAGGAATCTCCCACCATGTCTAGCAATAAGGAGAACGATGATCCTGTTCTGGTCCCGGGCATCAAACATGGGTTGTCGAACAAGAAACGCCACCGAGCTGGTGAGGACGACGAGGACGAAGATGAAGGAGCCAAACGCGGTATGAAGAAGATCCGCCAGGAAGCACCCGAGGGCCATGCCGTGGTAGCTCCACGACTTGTTAGCGCGACTTCACCTGCAAAGAAGACCCCAGTGCGACCGATCGCTACCCCAGGTTCTCAGAAGAAGAAGAAGGCTGGCTTGAGCTTGAGTCGACTCAACATGCTTGCTCGACCTAAAGTTCGCAACTAGTTCAACCTCTATCTACAGGTGTGGATTTGCGCATATGCTTCTCAGTCTTTTCGACGACTATGCGCCACTAACTTAATGATTCACGGAACGTTAATGTGGCTCATGAAGTCTTCTTATTGCCCGGAGTCTTACTGGAGTTTGATATGAAGAATGATGGGAAATAATGACTTGAGTATTTGTGTCTTGGTTCCTTCAATCGGATAAACACCATGAATGGAGGAATCGCCCGACATTGGTTTCTTGCACAGAATTTTCCACGACCTGTAAACGATAACCAACTTTTCCCTTGCTGTTTTAACTGTGATTCCTGCTAAAGGAATAGAGAAAAAAAAAAAATCGTTGTCTGGTTGGTCAGGAGGGCATCCGGAGGCTTGGGTTTCTGAGGCGTTCGACACAACGGCGTATAGGTTGGCTTTACGGACAGGTGGATCGATGGTCTCTGAAAATGTGGGCGAAACTCTGTCCATCATCATTATGATGTTTGTGTTTTAAGAGGCTTTTGCGGCTCTTGTAGGTAGTGTTCTGTATGTTTCAATACATGAATACTTATACCATTGTGACCCTTGTTCCTAGCACGTGTTGTGTGACACAAGCTTCACTTACTGCTCCTAATGTGTGAGATTGTACGGCCTGAATGAGATGGAGCTACCTTAGGTAGGTAGTATGTTGAACTACCGGCAGCTGCGTGTCACTCTTGACAGGAAAGCATATTCCACGTCTAGAGCAATGCCATTTTCTTTATTCTTCGACACCTACAGAACCCTATTGCATCATATCCTATATTTCGTAGAAGCAATGCCGCCTTCACCGCTTATGTTTACCTGCACATTCTGCTGGCATCTATCGCGAGGACCCCCACATATCTTAGGCCATGAAGCTCGTCTGGCCTGCGAGTCCTGCTTCCGCGGCATCATCGACTTAGCCATCTGTTAGGTGTGCGGCGAGGTCATCTTCCGTGGCGAAGAGAGCGTCAGTCTAGGCTGGTGTTTCTGGCATCGCGCCTGCTACGGCTGTCTATTCTGCGGTAGTAAGGGCGTTGTTACACCACCGACTATAGCCCAGCTCTTTGACGATCCTCCTCTGCCTTCTTCCGAGCGAAAACGTATCGCTTCTTCTTCTAGGGGGGATGAAGAAGACGAAAATGATGGAGAGGAGGCAGATGAAGAGATCAGCAGAGAACCGGACTTGGGTCGCTCAACGGGTACTGAGATCGCGAGTATCCCTCTCTGTGCCCATTGTGCCCTGGTCTGCAAGGATGATAGCCAGGAGACACTTCAGAAGAAAGCCATGAACCGTATCGAGAAAGTCGACGGCGGCCTGAGTCGTTACCGCTGGAAGACTCGGGGTGCCGTTACCAGGGTCCCAGCTAGACAGTACCAATTCACAGGAGATGGAGGAGCCGATAACGTCTCGAACTCGTCGGACTCGATAAATCCTGATATCGTCACGACTACTATTCCCCTGGCCGATATTGATACCATAGCCAAATTTCATGTACGCCGATCGAAGACACCCGGGTTCGCGGAGATCGACTGCATGGTCCCGCTTGAGGGGTCCATCTATGTTTCGATCCTCGACCCCTTTGGTACGCCTGCCTATAAGCCTAGTCCTATGAAACCTATTCCACGATGGATGCAGTGGCTTCCAGGCCAGCAACAGGGACGAGGGCAGGATGACGACCAGAAGCCGAGATCGATCCTTGATTATCATTTTCAAACTTCCTCCCATGATAAATACGGTTCTCAACAGCCATTGTATCCTTCTCCTCCTGCATCACCTTCAGGTCGAAGAACGAGAAGACAGGCCCAAATGGTCTGCCCAAGCTCAAGCGTACCGACTTCAACTTGGCCCAAGAGATACAAATCCTCAAATCCAATCGCCGGACCGCCTCCTGATGATATGCCTCCCCTAGTCCGGCATCCAAGCCCCTCAAAACGCAGAAAGTCGACCGAGTCCATAAGAAAGATCCCACACCTCACCCCGGTCGGATTCAACAAGAGCGACAACCACCTCGACGAGGCAGACAACTACCATGAAGACATCGCCGACACTCCCTTGGCCAAAGCAATGACGCCACCGCCCTTATTCTCCCGGGAACCATCCCCGTCCATAGCCACGGACAAGAACGACCGAAATTTGAGCGGAAGCAGCAATAGGGGTAGCTTTGCGAGCAGGATGTCCAAAATATCCCTGCCGTCGTTATTTCACAAGGGGCCTTCGATCATAGCCGATGAACCCTTGAAAAGGCCCAGCTCGCGACTCAACCAGCAGCAACAGCCGCAGCAGCAGAATCCCGAATTATTGTCCCCACATGCACAAATCCAGGGATTCATGTCAAATTCACATCCCGCTCCTCCAATGTTGTCGTCTTCTTCCCATTTCAGACCACCGCACCCTGAGATCCGCCACTCGTATCCTGAAACCATGACCGAGCATCAGGAGCGGGGGCCGATGGGTCTGAGGGAAGAATCAGGTGGCTATCCAGAAGAAATTGAGGGCAGAGGGAGGGGAAGTGAAAGAGTGAGAGAAAGAAGAACGGGGATGAGGACGGGAGCGAGGATGGAAAGAGTAGAAGAAGAAGAAGAAGAAGCTATGCTACGCCTTACGCCGCAAGACAAAGGCAAGACAGTTGCATGGGCGGAGGGCGTAAGGGGTGGCCATGGCAGTGGTAGCAGTGCTCCCGCCGAGCAGCCTTGGACTGAGCAAGAAACCTCCGATACATATGCAAGAGATTCTTCTTGGACTGGATCCAGAGCCGGTAGACCTCCAGCCGGCCTCGGGTCGGGATCCGGATCTGAGTATCCCCCTAACCCTGGTCCTGGTCCTACTTCTATTCCCTACCGCCAACGGGACCGATCCTGGGCTCGGCAAGAGCGGTCTCGGAGTTCGCAGCAATTGCGACAACCAGATCATCCATGGATCCCTGACAGTGAGCTTGGAAATACAGTGGGCAGTCCCCCTATTCATGGTGGCAATGCCAACACCCCCCACAATTCCAACGATACCAACAAGGCCGGTGCCAGAATTCGGACACCGCCGGCGCAGTCCAAGGAGTTTCTGGATCTTTATCGGCCTGGACATCTGCATCATCAGAGCCAACGTCAGGGTCAGGCTGGTAGGGGAGTTGGTGCTGAACTCGGTATTGCTGCGTATGGCCCTCATGGAGTAGGGTTCTATATCAGGGGCGCCGGTACGGGCGCCGCTAATGATGTCGGAAGTGGTACTGAGCATAGAAATGGGGTTGTCCATCCTAGCATGGCTGTGCGTGGGCGGAAAGGGGCAAGGCTCATAGCTGGGAGGGGGATTTAGAAGTAAGACGAATGAATGGGTGAAGGAATCTCGACTTTGGGTCAGCAGGTGAGGTGCTTTATAGAGCATATAGAGATTGAAATGGGGCAGTAAGGTATTGGATGATCAGGATAGGAGCGACGGATGAGTACAGATTTTATTTCGACACTGCATTTGAGCTTATAGGCTCTAGACCCCAGGGTTATTGAGAAAAGTATGCATAGGATTAGCTCTACATTATAGTCGTTATCGAGAATGGTTTTTTGTTTCATGAGGTAACGAACCATTTTGTGCATGAGACGAGACAAGCAGCAAGTAACAAGTAGAAAGGGGAAAAAACTATGGATTTCGTAGCTTCATGGCAATCGTACAATACTAGTGACACTACCCCTATACTGCAAGTTACAGCTTGTGCCCCTTGATACTTCCATTTTCAAACATACAGCGGCTCCCGATGGAGGTAACACCCATACCAAACTCCGATCCACCTATCATCATAAACAGGATAGCATTCCGCGTGAGCAAGTGAAAAATGGCCCTTGACCTTCAGAACCCCCGTTCAACCCAACCACCCATCCATCATGCTGTAACCGACGCGCACCAGGCCCTCACGGACAATAGACCAAGAGGCAGAGAAACACCTCTCGTTTATTTATTCTTGACGGCGCGGCTCACAGGCGTGGTGCCTTGTCTCTGAGCGTACAGCAGGTAGGCGAACACGGCGGCGGCGAGAGTGCCGAGGATGAAGAAATTGTCTAAACGTGAAAACGGTCATTAGCTTTCCTTTTTTCCTTTTCCCTTCTCCAATTTTTTTTTTTTTTTTTTTTGCCGACTTGGAAATCCGATCTTTCTGCTGTAAGATATCCAAAGTGGAGGACAAAGGGGAACAGTGGAGAAGGGAAGAAGTAATAAGAAACAGAGGGAGAGTAGAGAAGACTCACGGAAAGCAAAACCCAAGGTCCCCTCGACGAAGTTCACGAAGCCCCTGAACAGGCCGACAACGGCGTCGATGGCGGCGCCGAAGAAGGCGAGGATGCTGTTGATGACGAATTGGACGGCGTGGATGATGCCCATGAAGATGCCCTGGATGAGCTCGCCTACGGACTGGATGAGGTGGCCGATTCCGGATCCGATACCCATTTTTGCTGGCTTTTTTGTTTCTTTCTCTTCTTGGGTTTTTTCCTTTTGGGGAGAGGGGGTTTTTGGTAGTTTGGTTTTTGAGATTTGAAGCTTTCTCTGGTGTTGTTGGTGTTGATTATCGCAGGGTGAAGATAAGTGTGTGGCGCGATGTCTTTTTCTGCAGGTATTGTTATGTAGACCGATTTGTGGAAAGAGAAAAGCAGTAATAAGTAGGTCAGTCAGATTTATTTATTTTAGTTCTTCTTTCGAAGAAAATCAGGCTGCAGTATCATTGTTTACATATGTATATCTTGGTCAAATTTCACTTTTGTCACGTATCCAGGGCGAAACAGGTAGGTAGGTACGTCAGAGCACACGAGAGCCACACAAACGCCGCAAACAGGTTCCTTCAACCTAGAAAAAGAGCCCATTCCATCCCTATAAACCCCCCAAAAGTCTGTCGTCATTACCCGCGAGAAAAGCTCCGGGGCATCCAATCACGCGACACTATACCTCTTGTTACCTAAGGTATCATTAGGAAACTTCTTTTTTGTGTTGCTGAAAAAGCCCAAAAGCCGCAAACAACTAGACATCTCGATGGAGTGATGTCATGACTCCGTAAAATTTACGCCACTCTTAGCCACTCTACGGTATTAGTGCAGATCTTATAAGCACAGTCTTTTTTTCCTCTTCCGATGGGCATAGATATAACCGTTCATTTAATGACTTTGCTTAATCAGGCGATGTCCATCTGCCATAAAGCATATTCATTGGCCCAGCGGCCTGTGGCGGTGATATTATTATTCTCAACCTTCTGTACAGCATGTGACTTCACCGCAGCCGCACCCCCCAGAAGCTTCGCTTACCTTATGCTTAGGACAGAGCAAGACAAGAGACAATCATATTTACCTGCACTGGAAGACTCTTAATGTTTTTGAGGTAATTATATCTTCATTTTTGGTATTCCAGGTCGTAGAGTAGATAGAATCCGTGAGGGGGGAGTCTGCCAGTTTTTGCTCGGAAAACAGCTTTTTTTTTCCTTTCATCCCAGACTTTTCCCTCTTCTTCCGTTTTCTCCTTTTCCATGCGTCTATGGACTTTGAGTATACATGTATGAGCAACGTGAACAGCTTGTATACCTCCTGAGAGACTCAATACAAGCTTGGTAACAGCAAACAGAGTGGTATTATACGTATTTGCAAAAAACGCCTCGTCGATGCCAGCCAGCAGTCTCGTTCATTACAAATAGGACTCGTAAAACAAAATTAGTAGGTTACTTAGGAAATAGCAGGCAAACCAGCCGGCGCTGTCTGCGGGTGAGCATCAAGGTCGACGTCCGCTACCAGTGTGCGTTCGTGCAGGCTCTTGCGGACTAGGTTGCCGAAATACTTCAGAGCTACTTCGCTCTCAGTCTGTATTTTCAGCGTGTCGTCTCGTCGTGTACATAGCTTCTGGACGGAGAGCTGTAAGCCGACACGTAGATGCTCGGCGGGGAACCCCAGAACCTTGCGAACGGATTTAGAGATACGCGTGCTGTTGGCGTGGACGTAGTCCATGGCAGCGAGTTGCGCAGAGAGCTTGGTGGATAAGCGATGTGGCAAGGATTGTGGGATTTGGTGAAGAATGTATGCAGCCGCTGACACAACTAGAACAATGACAGTCAGTACAAACCCAAGTAAAAGTTCAGGGGAATAAGACTTACCTGCAACAACAAGGGCGGGGACAATCAACCTTCTCGCATTGCCATTCCCAACAAACTTCGCGACACTAAGTGTATGATCCATCCAGCTTGCACCACCAACGAAACGCCCACCAACAGCCGTTGCCACGGTCAAGGCCATTCCTGTACCAGCCATCTTCTCCTGACGCTGCATCAGAGTCGACCAATCAACCAGATCCCAGACTTCAGTGGGAAGGTCGACCTCTCTGGCTAGTACATCGCGTCGACTCTGAAACATTATATCGGAGCGGAAGGTCAGATCGTCATATTCATTGCCAAGGTGATGAATACCAAGTTGTTTGATAGTATTGACACCGGAGACGGTTTGTGTGCGGGCATGCTGTTCGCAAGCCGTAACAGCGGATGAAACTTTTTCGAGCATTGCCTCTTTGAGGTCGTCGGCGAACTGGAAGACACCGAATAGCCCTGGGTACGACACGCCCAGGACACCTTCGCCAGCCTCAGCAACAGCCGTATTGATTGACTTCTTGGTGTGATTGTAAATCTCCTCGCACGTTGTCTCGATAGTCTGAGCGATCTCATCACCAACTTCTGCTCTCGCCATTTCTGACAACTTCAGCTGTGGCTCAATTTCTTCGAGGGCCTTAGTCACTCGATCGAACTCGGACTGTGCCACTTCTGTATTCACCGTGGCGAGAACGTGAACATCATTCAGGATGTTCATCAGGTACGTCTTGGCAGGGGCGAGCTTGGATCGTGCGCGTTTCTCCAACACAAATCGTCTTAAAGACTGCTCCAACCTTTCGAAATCTTCGACCTTCTCTTTCTCCTTACCCTTGCCCTTAGGGTCGTCGCTCGGGTCATCGCCACCGCCGCCACCTCCATCACCGCCCGGAGAGAGCATGGTCGGGATGGCGTTGCTGGATACGAAGTGTACCAGTTCAGAGGATTCTTTGAAGGTGCGAGGGCTCAACCCATAGACCTGGTCCAGGATCATCTTCTGGCAGCGTTCCTTATCGCGGATCATATCGAAACCGTTGACGACCATGAAAATGTATGCCTTTTCGGCAGCGGCGTTCCAGATAAACTCCTTGGCTGATTGTGTGAAATGATTGGCGGCAGATACAACGAAGACAACGACGTCAATTTCTTCTTGTCGAGCAAAAATAGCCGTGGTCTGAGTGGTATCCGCATTGAGGCCCGGAGCGTCGATCAAGGCGATGTCGACTACACCGTTGTTGAGCAAGGATTCATTTACAGTGCGTACATCTTTGATGTAGACTTTGCATTGCAGATAAACTGAATTATCAAGAACAATCTTCTCGAGTTCGCGAAGCGGGAAGACGTCGTATGTAGACTCATCGTCTCGGCTATAGATGGCATCGGCATGAACGGCATGAACCTCCTCGATGCCTGCATTATCCCGAGCATCTAGGACTTCGCAGAAGATACTTGTGCAGGGTTGCTGATCTTCGGGCAACACCTTGCGCCGAAGTAAGGCGTTACAGAAGGTGGATTTGCCGGCATTCAAATCTCCGGTTACCAAGACCTTGCTGGTGGTATCATCGATGCGTTCACGTAAGGAGGATAAGTGTTTGATGCTAGTCCGTATCTTGCCATCTAATAAGGATGCCACCGAGTTCTTCTCCAGCGAATGAACCAGTTCGGCCTGATGTATGCTTCCCAATTTCAAGTCGAGCTTGAGAACAGAAAACTCTTGTGCGATTTGGGGTGTTATCAGCCTTGGCGCTTCTGAGCTCGCTTTGTTCTCTGCGTCTTTGCTGGATTCAGCAGCGGGCTCGCTGGCGGAGAAAGTGGTCATGGAACGCCGCAATGATTTCGGAGGGTTGTGGGATTGTGAGGGTTCGCCAGCTACCGAGTAAGTGTGTTGTAGTCCTGGGCGTGACGAAGGTCGTTCGGAAGAGGAAGCGATATCGGTTCGCTGAACGGAAGGATAGGTGGCAGGCCATGTTGTGTTCATTTCCTGCAGTTCATGCAAAAGCTCGACGACTCTGTTGATTGAGCGGCCCAAGGCAACGCGCTGTCGGTTGTACCATAACTGGGAGTGTTGCTTGCGCTGGTCGGTTTCGAAATGTGCGGAAGTGGGCGAAAGCATGGTGTCTCCGGAAATGGTGGGATCAGTTCGCGGAGAGCCCATAGGGAACTTGGACATGATGTCGTCGCCGGCAATGCTTCCTCCGTAGCCAGAGTCGTTATCAATTAGAGACTGGAGTCGGGGAACGTGTCGGGATATCAAGCCATTGCCGACGGTGGCGAAGGCTGGGGGGCGGGCCGAGGAGGACGCGCTCGCGGGAATATCGTCGCTCTCGTCGGAGGCCACGGCCTTGCCCTTTTCAACAGATGGGAAGTATTCCTGGCTCATGGCGTGCTTTAGACGACGTCGGGATCCATGGATGGAAGAGTGTTGTCAAAGGTCAGCGAGTGCGCGGTGTTGCGCTGTGTTGGTGGCGACAAGGGAGTGGTAAAGGTAGGTAGGTCAGGGAATGAAATTTAATCGACAGACTGGAAGTGATGCGACACAATTATTAGCTGCATGAACGGTACTGGCCGGGTTAAAAATGGGAATTTAATTGGCCGGTAGTAATGAGTAGGCTATTTGATGCAAACAGTGTAAACTCCACTCATTCGGGTTGACAGCCTATGACCACACGTCATTAGGGGAGCTCCAAAGCAGTTCCGAGTGCTCCCTAGCAGCATAGAATGTAATATGTACATAGTGCGCATTGCACAGTGAGATTATACTGTACGAGAGGGACTTTGTCATTGCTCCCGTTGTTCACTGACGTCGTTACCTTCCCTTATCTTATCCTGCCTATGAGCCTCAATGCGGGTGCCTGAGCAGGCTGACAATACTTGCTGCCATCTCGACTCGACTCCTATAAAGACAAACATACAAATTGTATCGTCAGCCAGGACAAAAGCTATCTAGCTCCGCAAACCCATCGACTCGCCATCCTACCTATTCATGACCAAGACAAACCAGGCAACACCATGAACGTGAGCTTCATTAACCCCGCAAGCTCTCCCAGAGTCACTCCAGTAGATTAACACTTACAAAATCCACAGGTCTTAGAATGGGCTTTCGGCAAGCGCGTCACGCCAGCCGAGCGTCTGCGCAAGAACCAACGTCTCCTCGATAAAGCAATTCGCGAAATAGACCAACAGAAAGTCAAGCTCGAACGACAAGAGAAGACCCTCGTCGCCCAGATCAAGCAGAGCGCCCAGAAGGGCCAGATGGGTGCCGCTAAGATACAAGCAAAGGATCTTGTTCGCACGAGAAGGTTGGCTCTCCTTGAAACAATCTGCTCTACACGAGATCTCTGACTCAGTAATGGTTGCGCTTAGATACATCGACAAGTTCTACGGTCTCAAGAGCAACTTACAGAAGATATCCTTGCGATTACAGGTCCGTGACCACCACACACTCTTCCCCCGACTGTTTCAACCACTGACCAATTCTCCCCCATACATAGACCCACCGAACCAACGAACAAATGATGCAAGCCATGAAGGGCGCCACCATGGCTCTAGGCAGCATGAACCGCACCATGAACCTTCCCGCCTTACAACGGATAGCCATGGAATTCGAGCGCGAGAGCGACATGATGGACCAGAGACAAGAGATGATGGACGATGCCATTGATGACGCCATGGACGTAGGTGTTGAAGAGGAAGGCGACGAGGTCGTAGAGCAAGTACTCGAGGAGATTGGCGTTGACCTAAATCAAGCTGTAAGACCATCTCTATATTGTCATTCGTTCATCGCCGCTAACTTCATACTAGCTTGGAGATACACCGACGGGTCTGCAATCAGATAAAGTTGCCGAGAATAGAGTCGCCCAGGCTATCGGTGGTCCGGCAGGAGGGGGTGATTCAGCAGATGACGATCTTCAAGCTCGACTTGACAGTCTCCGAAAGTGAATATTACTACCCGTTGAGTTGGAAAACAAGCTGCCCAACAGCTTGATGGCCAATACTGGCTGGCTTGTCTTATCATGTCATAGTGTAGCCAGGAGCTTTCGTTAAAGCGGTAACGAGATATGTTAATAATGATACGAGGCCTCCCATTTTGTCCACCTCTTGTTTCGCTATATTCAACCCAGTACCATTTCCAAAATCTATAGCACCCCCTCTTTATCTGACGGCGCCGGATGTGTTTTGACGGCTCTATCTTTCAGCTACCTAGGTATGTTCCGTAACACCACCAAAACTTGTGCTCCCCGATCCCGAACTGCTCCAGCGACCTCGGCATATCCAATACACGAATGATGGCGTCTAACTTCTAGCATATCAGAAACACCCTAGAGGCGTGGGAAGTCTCGCCTGCATGCTTGGGTGATAAGGGCAGGTCGTAGCTTAGTAGGGGGTTTGGCATGTTGAAGATAGGAGTATAACCCTACGAGGTGGGGTTGCTCGCATAAGCATTATCAGGTGCTGTAACACTGACAATTCAATATATCAATCTCAAAGGAATGACTATACAAGCTGATCATAGAGTCAGAAAATACCTTGCAATTTATGACAAGCTCCACCTGATCTTAATCAACCAGCTGAGCATGTATTTTTCGCTTGGAAACTGTTATATGAGGGATAATGTATTCATCAATGACCCCAGTATGGGCATGACTATGACTTGCCTACTTGATAAGTAATGAGCTTGCTTGCCTATCTCAAGTTTCTAATGATCAAATGTCGACAGATCATCTTCATGTTCTCGACTTCTAGTATCTGTAAATTAACTGGCAATGGCTAATACCGATAAATGAGGGTGAGGGATCCCTATAGACCGACAGTTGGAGAGTATGTAATAGTAAAACACTTGAGGATCCCGGCTCGGCCACGTGCTTCCTATTACCCACAGAGAGCTTGAGCTGTTCTTGCAAGACAGCCAAGCTAGAGCTGTAAGTAGGAGATGTTCACAATAGTTCAGTCAAGATAGTTATTAGCTAAAGTAGTCCACTGCTTCAATGAGTGTTGATTTACGGATTATTACTCCGGCTTTCTCGGAAGTTGTGTTACTCGATAGCTTCTCTACTATTACCAATTGGACAAAGACTGTTTATAGGTGCAAGTGTGCCTAAATTTAGGCACTCTAGCCAAGCCAGGTGACCGATAGCTACCTCCTACGCTATAACGCATGCGCCAAGGCCTTTGAACCCCTAACTTCCAATGACGGCAGGGTCGTTTTAGCGCCTATCCGACTCGACGCAGAGCCAATCAGATCGCGCACTGTGATCGTCATTTCTGCGGGTTGCGGTGCTACGTAGTCCCCTTTGCGCCCGCACGCCGTCTCGATTGGAACCGGTATACATAACACTCTCCAAAAAACCCCACGATTTATCATCATCACCCCCGAAACCACATCCCAGTCTGATCCCGACCCGACGACCACCAGCAACATCCGGTATTCCGCACTGCCGCCGTCTTTACCAGTTGCGCCGTGGTTCGCTTGACTTCCTTCCCCATCTCCGTTTCTCTCCGCGCCCAATCCTCTTCTTTCTACCTACCTAAATTCATACAGCAGTGTTGTGGTTATCGTTGTTGTTGTTTATGGTCTAAACGTTGCATGACGTTTGTGCCTTGCCCAGTCCTGCAGGTATGTTAACAACCAAGTTTGCTGCATCACCACAACATCTTAATATTCCCGAAACTTCTTCATGATTCTCTTGTCATTCAGTCATTCCCGAACTGTGCCATAAGATTGTTACTGTTACAACATACAAACTTGCTCTCCTGCCCTGATTCGCAAGTCCCTTCACGTACTCACTCTCAACAAGCGTTGTGCCCCTCCTTTCCTAACAAGTATCTGCCTGTCTTCTATCCTACAGACATCACAACGCTTTCTCTCTTCCTCTTATTCTTTATTCTTGTCTTATCTTTCTCTTTGTCAATTAAGGCCACGCAATCCTCTGTCATACCCACTGCGCCCAGCGAGATAAAGCATCATGTTGTCTAACTAATCTTTGCCGTCTCAGACCTTCATCATCTCGTACGCCACGTATGACGACACCCTATCACTGAGCTATCACTCAGTCTATCAGCCAGTCTTGTGACACCATAAACCGCAAGTCATCCGCCAGAACCTCGATACTCGTCTTTTGTACTTGAGTCCCTCCTAGTCGCTGACGTCGGCTACCGAAAACTCTCCGAACATCTGTACATTCGCATCCTTATACCCCCAACCCTCACCACATCTTCGCCGAACCTAGGCAATAGATAGCACTTACCATTCCCTGCCCACACCGAAAATCTGGCAGGTAACAAGCGCCGCAGTCTCTCCTCTCAAGGAGGTCTGCTGAATAGAATGTTTGGCGGCAGCTCAAGTTCTTCCTCTGCCAAATCCGACACCAATCAACCAACCCCTGACTCAACCTCCTCTGACTCCAAGACTGCACCACCCGCTGACGGCACACCCTCCAAGTCGTCTGCCGATCAGACTGCTAGTGGTGAGAAGCGAAGCGGCAATGGTAGCCCACCCGGCCGACAGAATCCTGACAACGGCGCATCCGAGAAAAAGCGTAGGAGCAGTGGTGTGGGAAGCAAGGCTAGCAGCCTCATAGCCAGCGCCAAAAACACCTTGAATTTCGGAACTACGGGTCGGACCAACAGCGACATGAGCGCACACACTCCTTTGCAAAAGCTGGGCAAGCAGGACCAGACCCTCGCCGTGCCTCAGGGCCAGCACAACAACTCGGCCGGCGATTCATATCCTAGCGCACGATCAACTTTTCGTGTTGGTGTTTGGGAAGACAAGAATAAGAAATGTCGACGCACCATGGAGGATACGCACGCCTTCTTGTATAACTTCCTGCATACGCCTGCTCCTCTCCTGACTTCGGATTCCAGCGACAAGAGCGCCAAGTCAGCAACAACCGCAGATGGCACCACTGGCCAGGCTGAGCAATCGCAAGAGATGATCGAGACCGACAATGGCTACTTTGCCATTTTTGATGGGCATGCCGGCACATTCGCCGCTGACTGGTGTGGTAAGAAGTTCCACCTTATTCTGGAGGACATCATACGTCGCAACCCCAATTCTCCCATACCTGAGCTCCTGGATCAGACCTGTACTAGCGTAGACGCGCAGTTAGAAAAGCTGCCGCTCAAAAACAGTGGTTGCACCGCAGCTATTGCCGTTCTCCGCTGGGAAGACCGGGTTCCCAGCAACGCCTCTGCCACCGGCTCTCAGGCCATAGCGGCAGCTGCCGCAGCAGCTACAAAAGCCACAGAGGCTTCCAAGCCTAAGGACAGTAAGTTAGAGGATGACAGCAGTAGTATTGCCATCCCGGAATCAGCTCACGCAAAATTAAAAGGAACCGCCAGTCGGCAACGTGTGCTGTATACAGCCAACGTGGGTGATGCACGAATCATCCTTTGCCGCGCGGGAAAGGCACTGCGCCTTTCTTATGATCACAAAGGCAGCGATGAGAACGAGGGAAAGCGTATCACCAACGCCGGAGGACTCATCCTGAACAATCGAGTGAATGGTGTTCTTGCCGTCACGAGAGCTCTCGGCGATACATATATGAAAGATCTCGTAACTGGTCACCCTTACACTACTGAGACCGTGATCCAACACGAGGCAGATGAATTTATCATTATTGCTTGCGACGGTGTAAGTCCATCATCTTTATTCCGGATTTGCGAAGTCGGCGAATGCTAACGAAAATTTACAGCTTTGGGACGTCTGCTCAGATCAAGAGGCTGTCGATCTTGTCCGTGACAATCCAGACCCTGTTGCAGCATCCAAACTGTTAGTCGATCACGCTCTTGCACGTTTCAGCACAGACAACCTATCATGCATGATCATTCGTTTCGACAAGGCTGCGCTCCTCAGCCAGAACAACAAGAATCAGCCTATCGGTGTTGAGGGCGATGAATCAAGTGCGGTCGGAAAAATCAGTGAGGCTGAGAAGATAGTCAACTCCACCAAGCAGAAGATTGCCGAGGGAGATACCCCTGCTGTTGGAGTCTCCGCCAGCAATAGCGGTCAAGGACGCGACCCTGACCCCATCGAAGACGCCGAGGCATTCCGACCGACCATTATTGAGGGATCCGTCGAAGAAGAGCCTGCATCTATAGAAGGCAATGATGAATCAACTGCCAGCGAAAAAGTAAATTCCGAGACGAGCAAACCGGACACTTCAGAAAGACCTGCTGATGCTGGAGCTGAGTCTGAACCGCAGTCCAAGAAAGCCTAGTCACTTTCCACTAAGCTCAGGCGTTTTGTATTCCCAGGATGGAACTTGGACAAACTTTTCAGAAAATAGTTTGGTCCTTCGGGTTTTGCGAGAAGTGGGTTGCACGACCTTCACATAAGCATTACATTGATTCACCTGGTGGGAGCTTTTGCATGTATCTTCACGCAGGGGCTTCTATATCGCGCGCCAGAGATACCGAATGGTAGAATTGGTTTGTTTGATTGGTCATAAATGGCATATCGAGAGGAAAAGAAAAAGAGAAGCAAAAAGAAAAGAGGTGATGAAGAGCAACTCTTTGTTTCACGATAATCACGATGATGATGACGGGGAGTGGTGGTTACTTTAACTTTTCTCTGGCTCACTAGTGGGCTGTATTGAGCTCTCTGTTTGTACTGTCTGTTTGTCTGTATCGTTAAGAAAGGGAAGGGGCCGTCAAGCATTTTTTTTCTGCTGCATTGAGCTTTTATAGCAATAGCAACACAATCTGCATCTCTTACATTGAATTTTGCTCACATGCCTAGGGACTTGGCCCGAACGCTCCAGGGTATAGCCCTTCACGTTTTGTGCTACATAGAATATCTGGTGTAAGATAAGACGAAACGCCTCTCTAATTGCTCACCTCATGGGTGTCTTGTTTAGAGTAAGCATCGCTTTTGGACCTCCCTGTCAGAGTTGATAAGCTCGATTGTGGCCATGGAACATGGTTGCAGGGAACTCCTCAGGGTCTATCTACCCAGGTATGTAAAGGGTTTCAATCCCGGGTGGATGGATCATTTTGGATTTTGCTCTAGTAGGCTCGTATGTGATGACATGTATGCCATTTTCAGCAACTATTATAGCAGCTTGATGACCAATCCTAGTAGATTGATCAGCCTTCATTTCTATGTCGTTCTTCAATGTACGAAGATTGATGATCCAGCTGGAGATGAGCTACCTGAATGACATGTTTTTACTATTATTGCTACACCAAACAATGTTTTGTAGCAGCAGGTTGCGCATATGTTTCAACCCCCCACAGAGTGATGAATTGCATGTCAAAAATGTCTTAGTATGAACTGCAATTCACCCTATCCGTCTTCAACTGGATGCTGGGCTATACATAGCCTATCTATAGAACCTGAAGAAAAGACATTAGGACTTGAAACGACGGGAAGCTGCTTGATGCGGAGTGACTGAAGCTCATCACGTATCGTAGCAGGGGTCCAAGAAACGTCACTCCCAGGTTCCCTTGCTTTCCTATCTTCCGATTCCCTGGTCGTCGACGTCAGTCCTGGGTGGGATGTTGAAGATTGGGCTCCCCATGTAGCAAATGGCGTTTCAGTGGCTTGGAATCTAGCTGGGGGATACTCAAGGTTTGGCCTTTCCGCCGCAATTGTGATGTGGGAGGTTGATGAATCTGTTGCCTTTCGACTTCTCAATCTACTGGTAGGTTACAAAATTACTATAGATGTGATCTATCTTTTAGATCTGATCTGACATGTTATCAACAGAGCGTTAGCAGATACATCCAGTAAGAGGTAGTCCCATCCATTGATGCAATTCCCACAATGGACGAAATACAATCAAGCAGTTAGATACACCTTTTGCTAAGATATCGTAACACTATGCGTACAGATCTGCTCAGCAAGAAGAACCGAGAGAGGTTCGTTAGTTCGAGTTGAAGTTGCTGAAGAACTCCACGAGGAAGCACATACCCGGAATCTCTACGATTGCAAAGAGGCGCTAAGCACTTCGCTTATCTACTTTCAGCCAGCCAAAGTGGCAGTTTATTGGCAGCTCTCATCTGCACTGAGATTACGGCACTAAGCTATTTCTGGTAACCGCAGTCACTGTTTCAGATGAGCACTACACCTGAACAGGATCGTTAGCGTGCTTGCACAGTTGAACACTGCTGACTGATTTGTTGAAGCTTCCACTGCAGCTGTAAATTCCCGGCCTATCTCTTGCTTGGGATTCTTCTCTGCCTTCTAGACCCGCGCCATCACTTTTCGAGAATCGATATTGCAACATTCCCCCGTGGTCCTCTCCCCATCCCCTGCATTGGTGCTCTCTTCCTCCATTTTCTCTCTGTATTCCCGCTTTCTTGAAGCTGTGCGATGTGACCCCCCTTGTCACCGTTGTCACAGGGAACTGGGAACACAGACTCACCCTCCCTTTCTTTTCGTCTCAAGATCGAAAAAGGTATTATCATCGTCATGCTCAACGGCCTTGCCCGATGAATAGAGTTGTGCTTTTTGAATCACTTGAAATCACAACGTCCCACAACAACTTGCAAAGCTACAGACACACACATCGTCAAATAAGAAGTAATAAATCGATTCTCAAGTCGCGAACTACAGTACCTTAACCCCCCTGTCGAAGAGTCGAGATCGGCACGGCCATACGCCCATAGCGCAATATATGGGCTTGGCCAACCCCTATCCGCTCAGAACTCCAGACTAAGTCTCCCCACCCTGGTCAAGTTCCCCATTGAGGATATCCCGCCTTGGTCTTGTCTTTTTTTCTATTGCGGCCGGGAACTTCTCCTCAATATCCTGCGACACACACCAACAACACCAGGTCGATTCCAGTTTCTTGTTCCTGTCCCTCCATTGTGAGTGTGTCGGAACTAGGCCTGGAGCATTGATTAGCTCCGTCTTGCCTGGACTCCCAAGTCGCCTGTCACAATAGCCGGGAGAGATTCGTGAAGAAACTTGTCCGTGTCGCTTCAATGTCTCCAGCTATCGCTAAACCCCTGAATTACCTCCGCACCAAGCTCGCGATCCCACCCTCCCCCCTCGAAGAGAGTCCATAACCCGCGTCTTGATCCTCTTGGAGATCTGAATCGAAACAACCGACAAACATTGAATCTTGTTTGGCATTTTTGCCCTCCTCCGTAGGCTTTCTGCCAACGGAGGTATTCTTTCCGGCCCAGCATGTCCTTGAACGGTCTTGACGACCCCAAGGTCAAGGAGGCTCATGAAGCTGCGGTCGCTGAACCTGGTGGATGGTAAGAAGCTTTCTTGCGCTTTCCGCTTGTTCAATTTTGTTTCCCATACATAGCACGTTTCGGAGAAAGTGCTCGGTACCGTCGTTATTGTTGTCGGCAGCGAGAAGCTATTCTTGGTTCATTTAGTCACCGTTTATTGCTATAATTATCCTTGCTTCATTGTGTCTATCTTACGGAAACAAAGTGCTGACGTGATTATTCTTTCTTAACCAGGTTTCTCCTCCAGTACGCGAGCCGCGACGAGATTGAGATCCTGGCCTCTGGCACCGGAGGTCCTGTGGAGATTCGCAATGTCATTTCGAAGCAAGAAGAACCGGCTCCCCTTTACGGCTTTTTGAGATATAGAATAAAGAATGTCATTATCAAGTACTTGCCAGAGGATTCTTCAAGACTTGTTCAGGGTAAGAATCAAATTGCGCAGCCATTGTGTTTCTGCCTGTGCTATGTCACAAGCTTGCTAACCGGTTGACTGCATATAGCTCGTGCTGCGGTTCACTTCAACGCGATCTGTGATTACTTTGCGCATAATACCGTCTTCGAAATTAGCAAGGCAAAAGACTTGAAAGATAGCAAGTTATCAGCTGCATGTTCTCTTCACGCTGCGTCTGCTTCCTCATCTTCGTCAAATAGTTCTTTACGGAGACGAAGACTTAATGAGATTGCTGAAGAAGAGGAGGAAGAGGAAAGGGAGAAGAAGAGGCAATCCATTGTTAAGGAAGAGACACGGCCTACATCATCGATCTATTCTGATTCTCCCGCCACGCCTGCTTCACCAGAGACAGATGCTGTTTTAGACAGGGAGCAGATAACCAATCCGCGAGAAACCACATTCGCGTCTACAAAGAATATTCCGAATTTCACTGGGGCAGATGTTCCTGTCTCGCCGACAAAGTCAGAATTCAGTCGGCGCCTTTCTTCGCAATCGGAACGGCCCGGAATGAGCAGTTCATCTTCTTATACATATAAGCCTAAGGTCAAGCTTGGGCCGCGCCCATCTTTGGATGCGAACAAGAGACCAGCAACTGCTAGCAATTTTAGGCCAGTTGCCGCATTACCTGCTGGATTTAAGTTCTTTTCAAAAAGCGGCTCAAGACGGGGGAGCAAGCCGCACGAGCAGGACACAGCAGGACGACTAAGCGACGAACAACAACAAATACCGGGCCTGGCTCCGCCTTCTGACCTAGTGATTCCCGAAGGTTCCCAAGAAACACTACCCCCACGGCCTGCCACGAGCTCAGGAGCATCTGTCATATCAATGGCCCCCTCAATGACTCCCTCAGTTGCTACAATGCGCGAGGGAAAGATATCTCCTGAGAAGGCGCGACTTATGAAGGCGATGAAAATGAGAGAAAAGAAGCTTCAGAGTGCTAAGAATCTAGCCGCAGCTACCTCATCTACGAGCGAGAAATCCCCTGCAGCAGACGAAGAGCCAGCCAACAAGCCACAACTGACGAGCGACCTCACCAATTCCGCGACCTCGAACCCCGAGCCCATTGCTGAGCTACAAAGTCCTATAACCGTGAAAACCGAAGACACAGCTTCAGACTCGCATCCTCCTTCACCTGGTGCCTCTTCAATAGGTATGGGCGAATCCACCAAGGCTTCATCGCTATCAGAATCCACCGACGAGACAATCCAACCATCCAAAGAACCTGACCACGATATCGCTGAGGAGATTCAAGATGCCTCTGAAGAGCTGGCAGCAGAAGAAGAGACAATGAAGGATGAGACAACAGTTGTTGACCCAGTTGTGCCAACTCATACGTCAGAGTCTGAATCAAAGAATAGCGATGTTTCGGATGCTGGGGATACAAACATAGGCAAGGAATCCCCCAACATTCCAGTGAACGGATCAGTGGCCGCACAAACAATTGAGCCCCCAACAACCGATGGGCCAGTTATTCCTGAGAAAGCGAACGGTACCAACGAGCTGACCCCTGACATTGTCCCATCTGCCTTGCATACGCAAAGCACTTCTGAACCCATTGCCACCCAGACTGCATCCGAAAGCAAAGCACAGCCCGAGGCTGAAGCTGCTGCTGCTGCTATTATTGCCGAACAGCCGAAAAGTTCTACCATCGGTTCTAAATCTCAAGTTCTTGAGGACAAACCGATCGCATGTGGAGATTTGACCAAACAGTCGGAAGCTCAGCTCCCTGATGTCCCTCTCATCACCAAGCGCAAAGTCGATATCAAACCACTTCGGACAGATCTATTCACCAAGGATAACAAGAGACTATCTGAGTACATTGATCCTCTCGATGACGAGGCTTTGATGGATGAGCTCCAAACCGCAACTGTACAAGAGGCAAAACCAATTCTAGTTTCGAAATCACCAATTACTCCTGTATTCCCGAACTCGCGTAGCCCCCCTCGAAGCAACGCGAACGCGCCTCGTTCTATTTCCAATCCGATGCGCACAACCCTCCTTAGCCCTGCAGATGTGTCCCAAGGTAGTGCCAGAAGTGTATCATCTGCCGGTGCAGCTTATCTGAACACTATCACACGCCAAAACTCGGGTGCTGGTTTGCAGAAGAAGAACAATGTCGGCTCCAGCATTTCGCAGCGCATCAAGGCGTTGGAAGCACTATCCGGTAGTGCGGGTGAAGAGAACCGACCCCGGCCCACAACACCGTCTGCCACTTTCTTCACCGTCCGAAAGAACAGCACGAGAGAGCCTTCCAAATCTCCTTCCGTTGTAGACCGTGCCGACTCATTGACGCGCCAGTCCCCTACTCCGGAGCGTTCGCGACAGACTAGCCGTGAGGCGTCCAGCAAGGGTAGAGAGAGATCCGATTCAGTAGCCAGCAGACTGACCATGTTTGAGGGATCGAACGCGCCGCGCGGACGTCCAGAGTCAGTCCAGGTAACGGCCCGCATCATCCGTGATTCGAACTCACCCTTCTCGAAGAAAGAGGATACTACTAAGAACACATCCGACGCTCCAAACGCGGAATTTAGACAGTCGACATTGCTAGTAGATGTTCACAGAGCCCAGCAAGCCCACAGACAGATTGTGAATGATAGCCCCGCTGCCGACCAGCCAAGCCAGAAGTCCAAATCGGCAGTGGAAGAGAAGGAGAACAAACGGCGGTCGTCCTTGGGATTCGTTAGAGACTTTATCAAGGAGAAGACTACCATGTCCAACAAATCAAGCGATAGCTTGGCAGCAGTCTCTTCGGGCGCGGGTTCTCTGAAGTCGCCTACTCGTCCACCTTCAGTCCGCAACAGTTCCTCAAATCTCGCCAGACGACTGTCAACCTCGAGCCGCCGTTCATCATTTAACCGTGAACGAGACAATGTCTCTGGATCAGGCCGGATCAGCGACAGCGCATCTGGCGATGATGACAAGTCTGTGAGCGACAAAAAAATGAATCGAACATCCAGATTTATGCGCCGATTGTCGAACTCATTTGGTGGTAACCGCAAGAATCTTGGTGGTTTCTCACCAACTGTCCGAGAGGAAGATGTCGATCCAATCGAGAAGGCTCCCGCGCCTGGGCCACAAGTCACATCTCCCACCATTGTAGCCTTTATGGGTGATGTCAATGTCCAATTCCCGGACAACCTACTCTGGAAGCGCCGTAGTATGTGTCTCGACGCACAGGGTTTCCTTTTCCTCAGCACCGTGCAGGGAGCTGCTGGAAAGGAGAAGGCGGGAACCAAGCGGTTCCACCTCAGTGACTTCCGCAAGCCGTACATCCCTGATGTTGAGGTTCAAGAGCTCCCAAACAGTGTTGTACTTGACTTTGTCGAGGGCTCATGCCTTCAAATCGCGTGCGGGGACCGAGTCGGCCAGCAGAATGTATTGAAAAGTAAGTGTCGTTCCTGTATTGCCTACTCATTGGAATGGTATAACTGACGAAATATACAGTTCTGCAAGAGGCTCACCAAGGTCACGCGGCTCTCAAAGCACACCAGGACCACACAGCTCTTCGACATTAAAACGCTATGGATTTGCCATTACTTACTTGTAACACCTATTATTCCGCGATGCTCACTCATCGCTACTTCATGACAGATACCCACACTCACCGAGATCATTTCCTAATAATGTTTGCACAACTATTTAACGTGCCTTCCTCACCACACCACAAACGGTCCCTGAAATGGGGAAACCAACTGCTTCACAGCATATGACTTTCTTCTTCTCTCTTGTTACTATTGTGTTTTGAGCGGCAGCAAGCTGTTGAACAAAAGTGTGTTGTGTATGTCGACTCCCCTGCGAGTCAAGGCTGGAGAAGCCTTCTTGTTTTTCTTAGGGATTCTTTCCAACAATGAAAGACCTAGAGCTTGCGATCTTTGCATCGGGGAAGGAAAATTTGCGATACTGTCGCAGAGGACGGAGATGTATGTAGGAAATTCTGATGCATCAGAACACTCTTGTACATACTAAAGGTCGCGGGCTCATCGCTTGTAGCCGTTTGGCATCTCGATACAGAGAAACGTTGCCACCGTTTACTTTTGTTTTCCATTTCGCCCCTTAGGAATTTATGCGTTTGTGACGTGAGACTATTTGTGGTGGTGTTTTTATTTGAAATCTAAGGACGTAATTTCCTTAAGGTTTGACTCCCTCGGCCTATTACCATAGGACTACCTCTGTCTGCGGCCGAAAGAGAGGCTACTTTTTCTTGTTCAAGGGACTTCTACCCTCGGCGCGTGCTTCCGGCTCTCCCTTCGGTAAACAGGTAGCTTGTACCTGCATGTACCTCCAAATTCTCGAAATCTTAAAGACAAACAAACAATGGACAAAAATACAATTACCAAAGATGTACAAAGACTTCCCTTTCAATAGGCCAATAACCTTAGTCACCATTCGACAATTAGATCAGAACCTAACCCCTAAACAGTTCTCACGATACCTTATATGTAGAAAGGACCAGTCTCAAAGTGACCCCACCATCGCATTTCCGAACACCCAACTTCATTACTTCATCGTCGATTCTCACATTTGGCAGGTCCAAACCTTACACTTCTCCCTCTCTACATACCATCGTACTTTACTCACAATCACTCGGTACAACAAAAACGAAACTCGTCACTTCGCATCTGCATAATTTTCGACTGTATGCACGACTCACCTCGTTTTCGCCTCTGCAAAAAAGCAAACGAGTAATACTGGGTACGCATACGCGCACGCGCCATCGCGGGGTTCATCGTCGCAGCCACTATATAAATGCCTTTGGGTACATCTCACTCAAATCCAAATTTCGTGATATCGACGCCCAACAACCCACCACCATTTATGACTCACTGTTACAAGCCGACCTTGACGAAAGAAAGGAGACAAGATCAAACGGAAAGATCACGAAATCAATTAAGGCCTCCCCTACGTCACTTTACTTTAAGTACCTTATTCCCAGTCACATACGCGCTCGCATTCAGAACTTCTGCGCCACAATGCAGGGAGACGACGAGCCATGTTCCCATCCGCTCGCGGCTCCGGGGACTCATCCCTTCGCGATGCAGATTGATTCAGAGCGGCACACCAAAGAAGACGACGCTCATTCCCAAACACCCGCCAGCAGCACACCTCCGTCATCATTTTTATACCGCAACTCATCCACATCGTCGCTCGCATCATCGTCATCAGAAGGTAGCATGATGTCCTCATCCTCGGATGACGAAGACGCCGAAGACGGAGAGCAGGAACCTCCACTTTATTTTCAAGTCGATAATGACGACAACATCTATGAAGATGAAGATGAGTCCGATGACGAAGACGACGGGCCTCCTTCGCCGTTGAGGGGCATCCTCAAGAAACCACGCACGTCATCCACCTCCACACTCGCCTCCGCCTCCACTGCATTTTCATCTTCCCCTCCCTCTAATCACAATAGCGATGACAGCGCATTCAACGGCGACGATGAAGACGATGCTGATGAAGACGATGCTGATGAAGACGATGAGGATGAGGAGATGGACGACATGGACATCGGCTTCGAGCGCAGTGTCACCTGGGCAGACACGCTCGCGACAGACCTAGAGACGGACCAGGAGGTACTCCCCAAGGCCGACAAGCTCAGCCGCCGCGAGTGGGAGGCCAAGATGGAGCGCGAGTTCATCGACTTGGTCAACTTACTCCAGAAGGCCGGCCACCTGGCTACGAACTCGAGGAAGGAGCTCGTGGTTGTTAGACGGTTGGGGTGGATTGATGGTGGTACTACGGATAAGGCGGAGACGATTCCCACTGCTACTGAGCCGACCTCTGAGCCTGCTGATATTGACATGGATGAACCTTCTCCGGAGCTGCTACAGGAAGTTGCCGATAGCTGGAATTCCCGCGTCCAGGCTGCAAGGCGGCAGGAGGAAGTGGAGGCTGAAATAGAGAAGAAGGGACGAAAAGAGAGAAAGAAGAATCAGCAGCAGCAGCAGCAGATGGCTTCTGCATGATACCCATATTCAGGTTCTTATTTCCTGGCAACTTCTAACGACTTCCACTTCACTTTTCAACTCCAGACTCCAAGGAGCATTCAATAATTCCGCTTTCATGTTCAAGGGACACGGGATCAGGAAAATAACAATCACAGAGCGGTTGGCATGGCACGGCTACGGCAAATGCATTCGGCACGGCGAAACGGCGAAAAGGGAGTTATAGGATGGAAATGAATGAATGCATCTTAGCTAGAGAGGCTAGGCTCAGCATGGATCTGACTTTGCCTTTGCCTTGCTTTATGTGCACTTTGACCTTTTTGGTTTGGGCATGGGATGCGGGTATGAAATGGATGTATCTGAAATAAATGAATGAACGTTATAGGGACGAGATGGACCAACCTTACTTACCCGACTTTCGACTTTCGGTACTTGACCTACCTAGCTAGCTAGCTTCACAGCGTTGGGCTTGGCTATTTAATGGTAGTCTAGGAAGGAAAGCGAGGGGAGGAAGGGAGCGAGGAAGGATGGCAAACCTTGCAACAGCCACACAGGTAGCATACACGCGTGTACGCATGACCAGCAAGCAGAAAATACACCTTGCCACACTACTCCGTACTGCTTCTCCGTCTGATTTTCCTCTTGTGCTTCGATCTGATGCTGGTTTTGTGCCATATGAGAGGCTTGAAAATGCCCCTTGGATGTGCCCTCTGAATTCATATATGACATGCCATCTACTCTTGGGATCCAGTGGCCATGTAGTTATTCGCCTTGAGAGCTGATGATACTGTAGTTGTTTGCCTTCGCCCTAGGAGCTGACGAGACGAATCTGCAGGATCTCAAGCTGCAGCCTGTAATAGCCACGCCGCTACTATGCGGCCTCCCGCACAACCCACACACGTTCTGCACAGCTTCGGCCCGTCCTTAGGCTACATCCATCGGAATAGATCCAGTTTGTCAATCGCACAAGGCAGCACGTGGCGTGTGACAATTCCTATATCAGAGTCAGACTTGTTCCATGCTTTTTATGGTGATGTGATGGGGCATTAGGTAAGGTTTTTAGGGTGCGTACAAGTTTGCGCTGCGGCGCGGCACGTGTAAGATGGCTTACCTTTCCCCTCAGGGGTGTGAGGATGTATGCGGAGAAATATGGTGTCATGGTGGTGTGGTGAATCCATACCTCGTAACGTACTTTCTACATTACTTTATTAATATTGGAATACTAAACTTAGATCGCGCCCCATTCATAGCTCTAAATAAGCACCCTTGTTGTGAATTAATCACTTGGATTTACTACTATTTTTTATCATGTCATTTACTGAGCCGAGAGAGAGCGGCCCTGTCGACTTTGCTACAAAGGTGGACATTTCGAATCTTGCGGGGAAGTCTGTTGTTATTACGGGAGGTGAGGCGACATCTGTCTATTATAGTATCTACGAGATTGGATTGCTGATTATGCGGATTATCACTAGGAGCGAGCGGTCTGGGGTTGGCATATGCGAAGGCCTTTGTCGCAGCGGGGTGAGCGACCTATGAAATCACCATTATCATCAAATCTCCAGCAACAAGAACGGGTAGCTGATTGATGATACTTGATTCATTCCCTCGTGCAGAGCCTTTGTCACAATCGGTGATTTCGATGAAGTTTCGGGAGAAGCTGCGGGAGAGGAACTTTCTCCGTAGGTTCAAAGCGTCCTGTTCTCGTCTCGAAAAGGGGAGAAGATGGGAGGTTGCCCATCTTACCTTCTACCCTGCAGCAACAACAGCAGCAATATCAAGATCAGTGGTATTACATGCTGATGAAAGCCCGGCATACCAGGAATGCGAAGTTCGTTAAATGCGACATCCGTGAATGGGGCGACCAGGTGGCTCTTTTCGAGACGGCGGTTTCTGCGTCGCCGTCGAAGGGTGTCGACGTGGTTATTGCTAATGCCGGTATCATCGGGGATGATGACGATATGGTGACATTACAAGGTAAGCATACGTTTTTGCTCGTCTCGTTCGTGATTCCTTTACCTTTGTCGCCTAGGTACTATTTCACGATTTAGCGGCTCAATCCCAACAGATCCATCAGGTCCTCCCCTGAAGCCTGATCTCCGATTCCTCGATACCAACCTCACGGGCACGATGTACACGGTAAAGCTGGCTGTGCACTACCTCCGGCGGAATCGGAGTGACGAGAATGGTCCGGCCCCGGACCGCTGTTTGATTATCAAAGGGAGTCTTTCCGGTTATATCGACTTGCCCAGGTATGTTCAGTACAGCGTCTCAAAGTGGGCAGTGCGTAGCTTGTTCCGGAACCTTCAGCAGACAATTCCTGCTGAGGAGAGGGTCCGGATCAACCTGGTTGCTCCTTGGTATGTGACTGCCGACCCTAAGTCATCAAACCGGCATTATGACTCGTTGGTATGCTCCGCCTCTTATACAGTCACAGGTTCGTCCGCACGCCTCTCTTTCCGACTGAAGGGCTCGATGCTCTCGCCTCGAGGGGGATCAAGTTTGCATCTGTCGAGGATTGTGTGGCTGTTATGTTGCGTATCGCTTCCGACTATACGGTGAATGGTAGGGGATCTTCTCTTTTTTTCCTGAGGGTTCTCAAAGTGAAGGGCAAGAGTATCGCGCTGATCTTTCCGTACGCTGATTTGTATAGGCCGAGCAATCGGGGTCTTTCCTCGAGAACAGGTATCTGTGGGGTATATGGACCTTGAGCTCGATGATTATCCAAACGGGGTCGAGTTCTTGAAGAAATTCCAGGATAGGGTCCTCGTGGCGACTGACACGTAAGTCGGGCCATATAATAGAAGCATCGTCGTCTCATATGTCGGTCGCTCGTTTCTATTGAACTATATGCCAGAAGCCTAGACTTCATCAAGACGCGTAATCAATCATTCGACCCTGGTATTGTCTGTGTACACTAGTCTTTAGTGATTACGACTATGGATGTGATACATATCCGTAATCATGGGTTATCATTACTCCGTAATCAGGATTTATCCAATGAAATGGTTTCTAAGGATGAGTTATCCGATATCCTGCTTGCCCCCTATGTGTTTTGATCCACGTCTTGTCAAACCTATGTGTTGATATTCCCATATCCGCAGAACACCAATGACCTAGTTTGCCCAAGAACTGTGTTGACAATAATTCTGATCCTTAGCGGTCTGCTAGCTTCTATATCAAATTTTGAGTTCGTATTGGTAATACTGTTGTTTATGGCTGATATCTATGCCACAGGGTCCATATGAGATCTTTTCTCACCACAGTCGATTCGAAGCTCGAAATCTATACTGACTGGAATGATAAACCTAGAATGGTTCTGATTTAGACCTGTCATGGAGTACTGCGGGATAGCGGAATCCGGAGACAGCCACCAGCGTCTAAGTAGTCCAACATGAAAGATCCACAAGCCGAGATTACCCCCGGGATAAGGCTGTCAGAGCGTATGAATACTACGGCGAGCCACATTGCTAAAGACAAAGTCAGGGAAGTCTGTCGAGGTTGATCCTTGAGCTGATCCCTTATACCATGTACCCTTGAGAATAGATCGCAGGTAGGCCACGAGATTACCGAGATCACCTGGTTTGTTTTTCCGTAAGGATTCAACGAGGACTAATTACACAAGTCTCTTGAAGTTGATTACAAATCACGCAGTTCACGTGGCTTGGTGGCAAATGACTGATCGTCTAATGAACAAACGCATCTGTATGAGTGAAACGATTTGTAAGAGCCTCTTCCGGAGATCAATTGAGGTTACCAAACCCTATTTTGATCTGCCACTTAATGGGACTGTGGCTACTCGGCACATGAAAGATGAAAGATGTCTGGCTGTCCTGGGTTGATCTTCAACTTTGGAAACCTATTCTAATTTCATCATTGTTGACATATGATCTCATTAAGGCTCACCTGACATGAGCGGGTATCGCCTTAGACCACGATTAGCTATCCGTACTCTGTATGATCTAAAGTAAACTATGGTGACCAAGAACCAATGAGATTGGCGGAACTGGCATATTTCGACCTGGGTTTAATAACTTCATGAAATAATGCCGGGATTACGATCTGCCCCACGTCGCTCTGATTAGAGTCTATCCAATGAGAAAATCCTTCCCGATGATGTTTTCTTCTTGGCTCTATCTCAATTTTTTTTAGTGCCCCTTCATCCGCAGCTTGGCCGCATTTCGGGAGAGAATATGGGCCCACGATTGAATGCTGACGGTTGATCAAGATTTGCTTGCATGCTTGTTTCAGCTGGGCTGCGACAGGTCATAACGACTATGCTATGCCCTTTGTGGTAATCTGACCCATGGCCCGCAAATATGCCGAATATACACTGCGGGCCTATCATCTTATTCATAACGTGATAATCTTAACGGCCGGCTCGTAACGTTGAACACTGGACGGTAACATTACGAGTCATGAATCATGGAAGTTAGGTAGATAGCTAGACAACTACTGTTTGGTATTGGGAATGTCTTCCTGCCTCATCAGGTTTATAGGAACAGTCTGTCTTGACCAAGACCATGGGTTGCACATGGCTAGGAAATCGATG
The DNA here is from genome assembly GCA_022578795.1 of Xylariaceae sp. FL0255. NCBI lineage: Eukaryota > Fungi > Ascomycota > Sordariomycetes > Xylariales > Xylariaceae > Xylariaceae sp. FL0255. The sequence continues at coordinate 20,281 of MU388954.1, read as the reverse complement.
AGAAACCGACAAATTGCAACGATCCCCGGTCCACCACTAGATCCAACCCCTCACAGAGCGAGCTCTGTTAATATTGAGTGGTGCACATGGCGCTCTGAGGATCATCGGCAAGTGGCTACCGTTTTATTCGACAGCACCGCAAAAGAAAACCATCCCCTCCTCCCGTCGTGTCTGTGGTGTCTTTTCCCGGAGATTTTCATCGCATCTCCTTCCTTTTGAGATGTTAAGTAATTATCAATATAGATCCCGCGTATGCTTCCGTAGTCCCAGCACTCCGATACTCCGACGTCCATCCATCAATTGGTTAACACATCGTGCATCGCCATCGTCCACCACGGGCTCAGCAGTGAAATTTTTCAACCAAGTGGCTGTTCCGACCTTATTAATTGCCCACCTGCTAACGGCTTCTTATTTGGTGAGACTAACTGCACACGCTTAAGCACGCCTGAGGCCTAGTCTGGAGTTGGTGTCAACGGCTTATGGGTCTTGCGGCCGCCGTTTGGTCCTTATTCGCATCCATCGGATTGATCTTCACCCTAGCACGAGTCTCACACATTGGAGACCTCTTGTTTCCTAAATTTTCAATTCCCTGGAAAGAGAGATATAATACGTATACGTGTGGACACCTTCGACGGAGTGACCTTCCTCGTCGGGCAGGACAGATCGGGGCTCGATTCTTTTTATTTTGCCCGCATCTTTATCTCCCTCGCTTCTTGGAGCTGAACAACAGTTGCCACCGCTACCTCTTCTCCTGGGGTCGGATCTTTATTTTTCTCACTAAGATCTGAAAACCAAGATACCGGACCCAAAGTTCGATTCCCTTATTCCACATTCAACACAATATCGTCATAGTGGACCTTAACACCTTTTCCTTATGGATCCTTATATGCATGAAACTCATGGCAGCGCGCCGAGCCAACAGTCGTCCGATTCGACTCCTGCAGTCTATGCGACGACATTTTCGCCTGGATATCCCGAACAGCCACCACCAGCTCAATTAGGCTCGACCATTCCAGCGACAGCAGGCGCCGACTCTCGGGTTCCCGCGCAGACTGTTCCAGCAGCATGTCTTGCTTGTGTGAGTCGAAAGCTGAGGATCGTGTAGTTGTCAAATCGGTTATTTCGCTGACTCGATCAAAAGAGGTCAAAACATCTCAAATGCGACGGATCAAACCCATGCTCGCGTTGCATTGCTTCGAGCTCAGAATGTGTCTACGTGGCTTCTCGTCGTGGATATAAGGGTCCTAGAAGGGCTTCTACTGCCAACCCAAACAAGAGGCATGCCTCAGATTCACCAGATACCACGGGCGGAAGCTGCCCGATGTTACTGGGTATGCCCACGGCAGCTACTCCGACGATGACCACATTCAACCCGGCTTTGACAATGCCTAACACCCCAATTATGCCATACGCAAGCACTCCTGATGCTAACACCCTGCAAATGTATCGACAACCGTACTACAATCACCTCGATGGGACTATTGCACCACTCAACCCGCCTCCGCCGCCGCAGAGATCTATTCCAGACCAGTGCCTCGATGCGTTTTACTTCTACTTCTATCCGGGGCATCCTGCCGTCCTGCCAAAATCTCACATTCTCAAGATGGCCAAAGAGCGAAGTCTGAACCATCTTATATCCGCTATGAGATGGGTTGGTTCTCTATACATCGAGACTGGACCGTCTCGCGCCACTTTCTTCGATGAAACCATGCGATTAATGCACGCACCCGAAACGCCGAAGGATGGATTCTTGGTCCAGGCTATGATAATTGCCATAATCGGACTCGATGGGTGTCGCCAAAATGAGAAAGCACGAGAAATTCTTGCCGATGCTGAAAGGATTTCCCTCGAGATTGGTCTGTATTCCAGGGCTTTTGCTACGACACATGGTGGCGGTAACCCGAGACTGGAAGAGAGTTGGAGACGGACTTGGTGGGACTTATATGTTGTTTGTGGGATGATCGCAGGTGTCCACCGGCAGACCAATTTCTTCCTATATGATGTTGTGGCAGATGTTGGTCTTCCGTGCGAGGAGGATCAGTTTCTCTCAGGGGTGAGTCGAAACGGCTAGAAATCATCGACCTTGGTGAAGCTGACTTTGTCATAGGATATCCCCCGCCCGATGTACCTGGAGGACTTCGATGATCAAGTATTCTCAGGCGAAGACCGAATGTTCTCTTCCTTTGCTTACCGGATAGCGTCTATCCGAATTCTCGGCCGAATGATGCGCCTCCCCCAAAGTGGCTTCTCTCCCGAAGACAGCGTGGACAAGATCGAAACACTATTATCGAATTGGAGACTGCACTTACCGAGGTTCAAGAGGGATTGTTTGTTCAAAGATGGTCAACTCGATGAGATGATGTTTCAGGCACACATGATTAATCATGCGTAAGTCAATACACTGCTCGTTGCCTTGTCAAGCACTCTTATGATTCTGGCTGACAATTTCTAGCTGTTCGATTCAATTACATCAACCATTATCGCAACTGGATTCATCACCAGCACGAGAGGTTACGGCCTGCGCACCCCACCGCGCCGTTGACAGCGGTGACAGCTTCAACATACACACTCGACATATCGTCACGGCCGCCTGCGAGATCAGTAAAATGGTGACCTACAACGTGCCAATTACAAGCCACACGCATTTCTTCACATGCGTATTGACGCTGTCGTCGATCGTGCATCTGAGCAAATGGGCACTCTACTTCATTCAAGATGACGACGATCTGCGGGAGCAAATCCGACTAAACATTGGGGCTCTGACAAAACTGAGTAGCGTCTGGAAGGCTGCGGCAAATGCAGGAGGTCAGGTAAAAGGGGTCGCGCAGGAGATCTACCGAAATCGAAAGGCGCAGCAGGCAAACCCAACGTTCTGGGTTGGCCTTACGCAGGAGGAGATCGTGAGCAGCATGTCGGCTGATGAGGGCATTATGTCGGAGATCAACATGCTTCCCGGGGTTCCCGAATCGATTATGCCTCCGCCGTCAATGCCTCACTCAATGGCATGAATCAAAAACCAGAGCCGGTCAGAAATATCCACTTTCAAGGGCAGGCTGGTCGTCATGATGTGTTTGCCTCGGCCTGGAGCGAAAGGACATCAGAGATACTTGTGGGAATATAGACTGCGCGTTCTCTTTAATGAATCATGAGGAACAGGATTGGAAAAATGGGATATCCAGGAAAGGACGTCTCAAGACATGTGGGAAAAGACTAGGTAAATATATATGTATTGGAGGCTGACTGCATTGTTTTTGGGGGGGCTAATTGCTGTATATTTGGGGCTCAGTAGATATTTGGATACACCGTCGTTTTGTCTAACATAGATGACACGAATTCCATATTCATTGAATGCACATTGAGTGACTAGCCTGCCTACACTGTCATCAATGAAATCAAGTGATGATCTCCTTTCGTCTGTCATCGTAACTTCAACAACTCCAAGCTGTGTTGTGTTATTGAAGCAATTGGAAGATGCCAGGTGACAGGTGAGGTGACAGGTATTTCCCAGACCTGTCATAATAGGTATTATTACAGTGGACCTGAGGTGGGATGTCAGTGGCCGGATTTAAGTTTCGGTGTGTGACTCTCACTGGCCCCACCTTTTCTGTGGCTGCCGCACACAAAAGGGCACCCCTCGCCAAAATTGGAACCCACTTTCTCGATCCCGCAACGAAACTCTTCTTTTCTTTCTTTCCCCAAACAACCATCATCAACGCAGTAATCCTCACCATTAGAGAATATTCTATTGGAAGACTGTCACCATGTCCAAGATCACAGTCGCCGGAGTGCGTTCCCAGGTCGGGGAGCTCCTTGAGTACTCTACCGAGACCAAGAAGAGAAACTTCCTCGAGACCGTCGAGCTTCAGATCGGCCTCAAGAACTACGACCCTCGTATGTCTTGCCCCTTCATCTCTCTCTTTTTTCTCTCCCTTCCCCGCACTCTCTTCAATATCTTCCGGCTGGACATGGCTAACTCCGTGAAATACAGAGCGTGACAAGCGTTTCAGCGGCACCATCAAGCTTCCCTCGATCCCTCGCCCCAACATGAGCATCTGCATCCTCGGTGACCAGCACGATATCGATCGTGCCAAACACGGCGGTGTCGATGCCATGTCGGCGGACGACTTGAAGAAGCTTAACAAGAACAAGAAGCTTATTAAGAAGCTGGCACGCAAGTACGATGCATTCGTCGCTTCTGAGGCCCTGATTAAGCAGATTCCTCGTCTCTTGGGTCCCGGTCTTTCCAAGGGTAAGCAACCCCATAGTGACAAACAGACAATAGATAGTATCAGTTTCTAACACATTTCGTCCTACAGCCGGCAAGTTCCCCACGCCCGTCTCCCACTCTGATGACCTTACCGGCAAGATCAACGAGGTCAAGTCGACCATCAAGTTCCAACTCAAGAAGGTTCTCTGCATGGGTGTCGCCGTCGGCAACGTTGGCATGACCCAGGAGGAGCTTGTTGGCAACATCATGTTGGCCATCAACTACCTCGTCTCGCTCCTGAAGAAGGGCTGGCAGAACGTTGGTAGTTTGACCATCAAGGCTACCATGTCTCCTCCCAAGCGTCTCTATTAAACGCACTGTTTCTCCGGTCTTTGGGAGGATGTAGTGCTGGTTGTATTGGCAATAACTTCGATCGATATACCATAGCTACCAGATAGTCAATATGATGAACCTCCCCGACCAGATTTAATGGTTCCTGCAATTCGTAAAATTCGTGCCGCTTCAATAGACATCAATAGGGTCAGCGCAGACACATTTGGGATACAGCCTGAATCAAAACCGTCTTTTTGTCTCGTGTCATAGGACATGGAATATATCAGATGTTTGCGTGAACCTAGAGGACCCGACTTCTCACTGGCATTACGAGCACATTCACAAGTCAGGGCATAGTCTGGAGTGCGTACTATCTATCTCGTGGCAAGACCTCAAGACCAGGCCAATTCATACGCAAAATTATGTAGCGAGCACCCCACAGTCACGAACCCAGGAAGAGCTGGCGTCGGCGGCTGATTAGGAAGAGTGCTTTCTTGGGATTCGATGGAGGAGGCCGGGAACGGAAGGAAATTTACCGAGAAGAAAAAATAACCCTCAGCAAGCCGCCGTAGCGGAGCCCCCTTTTGTAATGAAATAAATTTAACATTTGACGATGATAAGATTTATCCCTTACTGATGATGAGGAAAGAAAAAGAAGAAGGGGAAGGGGAAGGGGAGAAAAAAATTTGGAAGGGTTTTATTTATGGGTGGGTAAGTGGTGGGGTCCGCAGGATGGGGCTGGGGTTCTCAGTGGTGGACGGCTGGTGGCGGTTGGTGGACAAGCGGCGGATTGTCGGATGGCTGGATCTCTGCACTGTATGGTTCTACCACCCTGATTGTTGAGCGAATGAATGTCACCTTTTCCAGACGTGACTCTCTCTCGACTTCAGTATTCAAAAGTCTGCAGTGAGAATAACAGAACTACATTTCCTGGCGCAAATTTGAATCCTCAGATGGCATGCGCGCAAGGGCAATTTTGACCTCATGCAAAATGGTAGCACAAAGCTCCGATGGGTTGAGAGAAGGCCACCGACGACTGCAAGGTTTAGGAGCCTGTCTCGATCACATAAGATGGTGATGGACAACGCCAAACAAAAAATCTGACTGATTCTCTGACCGTTCGAGGATGGCAGGAATGATGATACTGGCTACTAAGTGGGACTCGTGAAGGATTTAGTTGTGATATGGCTAAAAAAGGTTCGGTATAACGTGTGCATTTGCGCACATTCTATTCTATAAGTGGTAAGACCTTGACGGGAACGAGGGGCAGAATCTCCAACAAGGTTTTGGAGACATTTGGGAGTCTTCATTACTACCTGGTGTTAGCTCTAAAGCGTTATCCCAACTCGAAAATGGGAAGGTACCATGACAAGAGTCAGGCCAACAAAGGACTATACAATAAGTACCTCGTTCTCTAGCTCCTGGGCTAGCGGTAATAGTAAGTAGAACTTTGCCGCCTTATTATCGGCGAAATCTATCCCAATATAGGGTCAATACATGCTCATAGAGTAAGGGAGTAAAATGCCAACAACCCTCTCTTTTTTGTTTAAATCGACATTGGATAACATATTGGTATAGTGCTGGATATTTCGGATATTGGAAGCTATGGTCCTTCATTCGCCAGTCAATGATCACGCTTCTCTAACCTGTGTTTAAGCCAAGGCCGTACATGTCGTGAGTTAGCTCCATCAGATTCACTTAGCCAGATTGGACAGCCCCAGACTCCAATCCAACCGACGAAGAAGAGGAATCGAGAATCGACATCCTCTGGATGGGGCATTCCTACCTCGTAGTCTCGCTCGTCTACCTCATCTAATGATTCAGCCTTCCTAGAATCCCCAGAGGAGATCAAATTACGTTCTAATCCCAGATTTGGTTTTTCTGCTCGCTGAGAATGTAATGGCGAAATACTTAGATCTGCTTGCCAGAAGAAGGTAGTATTTCCAAAGACCGACGTGCTCCGCCACCACCTGGATGGCAGATATTGACTCCCGTAGAAGGTTCAGGCGTAAAATCCCAGGCGTGTGAGATAAGCGGACTGCTTGAATAATCGACTATTCGGGGGCCTACGATTTAAGTGTTATAAGCAATTCGCGCGAGGACCTAATTCCTTGAGGCTTGGCGCATGCTGAATGAAGAAGCTATCATGCCGTCAGCTTAGTATCATAGTCGAGATATATCTGGATATCGATTTGCAATGGTTTTAAATAGTGGGAGAAGAAGAGGCTAATAAATGTCTCTTAGTAGGTAATTCAAATATGGTACGTAGTTGAATACAAAGGCATACATTTGGAAATAGAAGCATTCATAATGTGCCAGATAAGCATGCTCAGAACGTAACGGCGGCGGGTCTAGACTTGCTACATAAAAGAATACAACATCTTCGAACGTTGGTTTGTTTATGAAGTCAACACCCAGGCCAGAATCAACACTCGAAAGAGTTGTAACGAGGGTCTAGGCAAGAGCCAGTATTGAGATCTATCGGATGCACAACAGTCAGGCAGCCTTCAACTCGATGGTGTCTTTCTGGGAGCTCGGTCACCCGAGAGATGAAAGAGAAGAATAGCTGCTCATGTGCCAGAGCTGGAAAGTGGCACCGACGCTCGCAGGCAGTGGTAATCAAGGAAGACCACCAGGCTGGCGCCCAGCAGGGCGGTAAAATGTGGGGGAGCTTCTCCTAGATCCAGATGTCAAGAGTGGAGGAAATTGGAGAGCTTCTGAAGGTAAAGCAAACTGTCAGGTTATATTTATATTTCTATGTGCAGCACCGTCCTTTGGGTAGAGCTTTCCTTCTAACATGGCTATGCTTACGAGCTGCATCCTTTGTTCATAGCATATTCAGCGTGTATGTATCCATAGTCCGTCGTTTATCTAGCTTACATCTCAACAAGATAGAAATAGCCATTCCTCAATGCTAGAGTATGATTCAAAACCTACTTATCTGTGATCTGTGACTGGTCTTATCTTGATACCACAGTCATAGAACGATGGCCTACGAGCTGTTCTCTGTCGGTGCTGAAGGTTCTCCCTAATCATGGGGATCCCGCCAGACATTTTTTGGGTACGCGAGAAGCTATATAAATAAGGCTTTTGGGAAGACTTCGCCTTGAGTTCACAGATTAGTCGTACCTTGTGAACCGTCTTCAGCTGTTTCACTATGCTTGCGGATCACTTTGAGGATGCGAGAGGTGCGGGCGGCCACTAGGATACGATTCCGGCTGTCAAAACTACCTATCAGGATCTAAAAAGATGAAGACGAGAGCCTACTGCTATCAAGCTGGATATAATGAAGTTCAAATCCCCTGTAAGTATGATCGAGCAAGTGTAAGTGGCGCGCCAGGTTTCTGTCGGGTTTGACGCTTCACCGGTCTATAGATATGCATTCGGCGTCCCCTAAACGATCCGCTTGCACTCCTTTTCGAAGATTATTTCGCATTGGTCAGGAAGACTTCAGTAGTATCTTATTCTCTGCTGCATATCTTGACAAGATTCCCTCGGTTGGTGGTGATGTTGTCGCCTTTCGCTGACTGGGATCTGAACATGGGGTTGTAGGTATGAATCTACATCTACAAACATTTCGATGTGTATCACTCTTCCGAAGGCTTAAATAAAGGGCTATAAGGACTCTTTTAGAGTTGATGATCGTAGGTCGAGGTATTTTGGCGTGAATCAATATCCCAAGGTGTAAGTATTTCATGAGACTGATGACCCAACGCCCGTACTTTAGACGCAATCCCGCCACTATCTAAATATCATGATAGATCGGCATCAGATATAATTCAAAACAATTCCGAATACCTAAAACGAAACAAGCGTATAATCACCTCCTTAATAAGGATGTAAGCATGGTAAATAGTTGAATGAAAAGACTAAACTGTTGCATACAAAGAGCTATAGTGAACTCAATAGCCCTGCCCAAAAAGGGTAGTTGCGGATTAAGCGGCAGTATATTAAAGAAATACAGCTTTTTCAATGTTGTTACTACTTCCGGCACTATTGAATCCCACGGGCTACCTAATGCTAAAAACTATCATCGAGCATCGAACTAAGCAGGATCAGCTTTAGCGAATTGGCTTTGTCAATAGATTCTGATCTGTTTGCGGATCGAAGGCTAACTGAGCGTGAGCGATGTCCCTCGGTTCAACCAGTTGATGTGTGTGATATTGATCAACACCTTGAGCTGCCTCCAGGTGCACACTCCGTGATAACTGGTATATACCCCATGTCACCGAGAGCTTTTAAGCCCTCATCGCTGATGTTCGAATACATAGAGATGATACAAGTCTGGAATGGTCCTTATCTCTACGATTAAATGTTGTACACTTTCATTATATGAACGTAGGTGTACTATCGCGATCGCAATGAAGGCGACGCATTCAGCCCATGGCCAAGAAACTAAGCATCACTTGTACCCTTAAGATCTTTAGACAGTAGTTCCCCAGACATGATAAGTGGTTGAACGTTCATCCGCGTCATCAGTGATGCCTCAAAGCTTGAATTATCCACGATCGATCAGTGGCTTTAAGTAGTAGTTTCCAAGAAAGTAATACGAGACGGAAACCCTCTACTTTAGCCTTCAATACCGAGTCTGCAAGTTTCCCATCCGAAAGACATCGATGCAAATTCTTCCACAACATAGTTGTGTCTAGCATAGGTGAGTATATCCTCCCTGAATCTATGATAGTGTCCCTCTAACAACGCCCGCCCCGGCCATCACATCTATTTGTTCAAATCTTCGGACTCGTTCCCAAGTATCCATCAACCACAGCATTCATCAACCGGTTAGCAATGGCTGTGTGCGGTGGTATTCGCAGTTTCTTATCCGTCACGAGCGTCGGGTCATCGATCGCATTGCCACCGGCATTCAACGCCTCGCGCACCTCGTCGATCGGGTACCACTTCGCGTCCTCCAGTTCCGGGTCGTTGCTAAGGTTAATAGTCTCGCCGTCAACTCTAGCCTGTCCGATAGCGCCAATCATTAGATTCGCTGGGTAGGGCCACGGCTGGGACGAGTGGATCACAACACGCCCGACGTGAACTCCCGCTTCCTCCCATGTCTCGCGGCGTACTGCTTCTTCAATCGACTCCCCGGGTTCAAGGAAGCCGGCCAGTGTGCTGTACCAGCCGGGCGGGTACCGCTTGCTGCGACCGAGCAGAATCTTTGAACCGTCGGCTGATACAATGGCCATGATAACCGTGGGATCTGTCCGAGGAAAGCACAGGTTGCTGATCCCTTTCCTTGTGGGGCAATCTGAGCGGGCTTTGGGCTCGCTTCCTTCGGGCAGGCCGGCTAAGTCTGTGGGGGGACATGTTCTTTTCGTGCCTGCATTGATTGACATGGTACGCTCGCCGCAACCGCCGCAGAAGGGGTTACGGGCGTTCCAGTCTAGCAAAGCGCGGGCTTGAGCGTAAATAGCAGCTTTGAGATTATGTTAGCATGCAGTCACGAAGCACACATCATCACATAACCAAAGGGAAGGGGATTACCTTCTGGGGCGTTGAGCGTCAAAAGTCGACCTCCAGGGATGAAAGAAAGCCCCTCCTTCGCCTTAGCAGCCTCAATAACGTTCTTTGCCTTTTCTTCGACTGTTCCCTTGGGCGTGACATCGATGGCGAAGTAGGGAGAACCCTTGTAATCACGATATTCAAAGCCAGACTTATTCTTCTCGTCAAGACCCAGAAACAAAATTAATGGTTGAGTGACACCCGAGTTGAACTCTTTGATCTGCTCCTCTTCGGTCTTCTTGAACGGATCTGGGCCCGTCAAGGACACGACATCTTCCTTGGTGACATAAGCGAGTGTTGCGCGATCCTTGGCCAGTGGCGAGTAGTTATCGAGGAGTAGGAAATTTGTGGTGGGGTGAGAGAAAGCGGCGCTTAGGAATGTGTGGTCTGTCCTCAGAAATGAAACCCGGTTTAGAGGACTGCCCGAGAAGTAGTTGATGACTTCGCGACCGAATTTGCGGGACAACATGGAGTCGTCTTCTGCGAGAATCGGCAGTGCCGGAGTTGCAGCACTCATCACCGCTTTCTGTTTTCTAGCACGGGGCGTTTCTCTATAATGAGAGGTATGAAACTCTTGAAGTTAAACCAATTTGAGCACTTGACTGTCTATGAAAATGTGAAGAACAGGAACAATGCCGATAAGAGGTATTGGTTTAAAATAGTACGATATCATGGTGGTCGGAAAATGACGCCGAGATTGAAGGAAATTGGGCACCTATATTATAAAGCCCTACATAGACTACTGCGGGCCAGCCGGAGACCAATTGTTTCGACGTCGGAGTCTCTGATTCCTCAGCCCGCTGACCGTAGTTTGTTTTGATGCTGTAAAATCCGAGGTCCGCCTTTCAGATTGTGTGGACTTGAGTGGGGGTCGTCAGTCACTCACGATATTGGACCATACCTCCCTCGACAATCGATTACCAATCACGGGTGATTAGTGACAACTGCTGTCAGATGAGATCTGTATACTAATCTTTTTTTCCCATCGAAATCTACGATCAGACTCTTTTAGATTAGTTCATTGTACTTTCGAGCAAGATTCTCGGCGCCCTCAACATGTGAACTGATGGAATTATGATATTGCGAGTCACGAAATATTTGGCACTGACTCCTTTGGTCTGGGACCGAATTGCAGTAGTAGTTTTCGGATTGGCTTCTGGAATCAATCCTTGTTTTCAAAACCATGTCTGTTCTCAGAAATTGATGGCTATGTACTGGGGGAGGACGTCAAAAGAGAGCAATAAAACGTAATGCGTACCTACTTTGACCGATGACCTTGTGTAAGATTGACAGGGTTCTAGAAGGAGATCCGGCTTCCCCGCGATTGTTAGCATGTAACGCGGGGCAAGGTACTTTTCTTCGTGCGTCATAGGGAACGGTTTCAGTGCATACGCTTCCAATTTTAGTTCATCGGGATCTAGTCGAACCGGCAAGGGAAAAATCTCGTTTCTTCAATTTTCTTCATTCCCTTAATGAAAACAAAACTATCATCTCGACAGGAAGGAAGCTTTACTTATTTTAATTTTGCGTTTTAAATCTGGGATTCTAGCTCTACTTGTAGTATCTTTCTTGAAATCTTTATCGCATAGCTAATATTTTCTCTCCTCTTTTCTTTACGGCTCGCTGCAAGCTTTTCCAGTCAGCTGGTTCTCCGGATCAAATCCGACTTGTCACCCATTAGACTTTACGGCTCTCGCGAACCACAAACATTCAATGGCGCCGCCGACGGGGCCTTTAAATCTCGATGTTGAAGCAACATCTGGTATCTGCGGGTAAGAATCATAAAGAGATTGAATGCCCAACAATTCCTAACGAACCCCTCTTATAGCTCCATCTCTATTGCTGCATGGGTTGTGGTTTTCAGTCCTCAGATCGTAGAGAACTTCCGACGGAGCAGTGCAGATGGTCTTTCCATCCAGTTCATCATCGCATGGCTCCTCGGAGATGTCTTTAATATTTTGGGCGCTGTCCTTCAAGGAGTCCTCCCCACCATGCTAATCCTTGCCATCTACTATACCATCGCCGACGTCGTACTGCTTGCCCAATGCTTCTATTACAAGGGCTTCACCTGGAAAGACGAGACTCTGCCGCCAGCCCCGAAACCAAATATCAATGCCCCAGGCGAACCGACAGAGAGAACTGGACTGCTTGCCAGCCACTTCGATGATCGCGAAAGACGGGGGAGTGGGTGGTCACATCTATCTCCGGCCGTACCTCTTGTCACCGAGCCCCCTGTCGCACCCCCGCCGACACCCACAAGATTACAATCGTTTCTATGGAACTCAGTGGCTGTGCTCATGGTCTGCGTTGCCGGAATACTTGGCTGGTTCTTGAGCAGGACATATGGAAGTAATAATACCACTTCGCCGAACGACGACACATTCCCGACTCTCGACCTTTGGGGTCAAATTTTTGGCTGGTTGTGCGCCGCACTTTACCTGGGTTCCCGTCTACCCCAATTGCTCCTCAATTTTCGGCGGAAATCCACCGAGGGCGTCAGTGTGCTTTTCTTCTTGTTCGCATGTCTGGGCAATCTTACCTACGTCTTATCGATCTTCGCATATGAACCTCGTTGTCACGAGAAGCATTGTCGACCTGGGGAAGCCGGTCGCATTTACGGAAGGTACATTCTAGTCAATTCATCCTGGCTTGCTGGTAGTCTTGGTACTTTGTTCTTGGATCTCGCCATATTTGCTCAATTTTTCATCTATAGCGGCTCTGATGAAAACAAAGATGATGTCTTTGAAGATAGCGACGGTAGTGAGGATGATCCCTGGGAAGATCGTCCTCTATTGGAGCGAGCGGGCTCCGGTTTACCATAAGATGGTCACTTTAACCTTTTTATTATCCTTTGTAATATTGTTTGCATTATCTGGCTTGGGAAAAAGGCTGCACGGGGGTCTGGGACATGGAACAGGAAAATAACGTGTGATCAAAATGAGTTTGCTGGTGCTTCAACAATTTACATACCTAATTCATTCCATGATGAAGCAACGTCCGAGTATTGCGCTTTTTGTGTTGGACATGCGGGGCAGGTGTCTTATACACATCGAGGACTACCTCTCTTGATATATATGTGAAACGCAGACTCTACTGATATAGCCAAGTCCTCAAGGCAGTTATCCTCTTCCACATGAAACATGAAGAACCAAGAAGCGCAGTAATGCCAGTGTAGGCGATCAAAGGCCCGTATCCGCTCCCGTATCCGCCAGAGGCATGCCCCTTCCACGCCATCCCTTTAGCAATGCCATCGCTTAGCGGCCCCGAGATCAGACTGCCAATACCGCGTCCAGCACACAACCAACCGAACACAACAGTCGGGTCGACGGCGGCCTCACGCTTTTGGGCCAGTTCGCGCATAATTGCAGGCCAGGTGGAAGTGAAACTGCCCGCAAATAGGCCGTATACTACACAGAACAGGTACAATGCCGGAATTGTTGTCGAGAATCCCCAAATGGTTAGCACACCAATTGTGGCGCCTGCTGATGAGATCAGAACGCAAGTCGTTGCTGTCAGTCGGTCGGTTAATGTCCCCATCACGACACACCCAAACGTGGACGACACGTTGAGTAACAAGACAGTTAGAGCAGAGAGGTAGCCAGAAGCATCGAGGATTGTACGCGCATATGTCGGTAGGTAGATGCTTGGTACTGAAAGTAAAGAGAAAATTGTCAGTATCGAGACGTGGTTGCTCTGACAGATTTTTAGTGGCAATATTCCAAGACGTTAGAAACTCACAGAAATACCCAGTCCCCTGAATCAGATTGCCAATCTGGTAAGGCGCGAACAAAGTCGAGAACAAGAACCGCAACCCCCAAGATCTCGTTGCTGGGGTGTTCCCAACAGTAACAGGAACACGGGGCTTGATCCAAATCGACAACGGTGCAGCGAGCACGAAGATCGCGACGCCACTAGCCCGTAACGTAACCGCATATCCGTACGAATCCAAAAGCCTCTGCAGCACCAACGGGAACGCCACGCTAGCAAGGCCCTCACCGGACCAAACAATCCCATACGCCATGCCCTTCCGCTTCGCAAACCACTCATCGATATACAATATCGTCGGGCAGTACGCTATCGCGCCGCCTATGGCGTAGAGGATCCCCTGCAACAGGATCAAGGCCGTAGTTGATCGAGCAAGAGATGCTAGACCTAGACTCAAGGACGCGAGAAAGAGACCTATGGGCGTCAGGTACCGGGTCATCCGGGGATACTGCCTGCTGAGCCCTAGGACTAGGGGCGAGGCTAGATACATCACGCCGACGGCGCTGGTGCCGATTGTCGCTGTGTTGCGAGATGATGAGAATGGCGGTGTCTGGTCGTAGTAGTCCTGGAAGACACCGAAGGAGAAGGCGTATCCTGCAATTGGTTGGGGTGTTAGGTAAGTGCTCGTATGGACATCTCAAGCAGTCAGGAGCAAGGGGTCAGGGGTATCAATTTCTCACCCCACATTAGAGCATCAACGACAAAGCATGCTGCTAGAAATAGCCAGGCGTCTTTCCCGCCGTCAACGGGCGGGAGAGAGAATTCGGGGTTTCCAGAGGTGTTCTGGTTCTCATCTTGGCTGCTGCGCTGTCCTTGTTCGAGGGGAGGATCTCCGTACTCATTACCCCGGCCGTGGTTTGCGGCCGGGGTAATATTGTCTAACTCAGTAGAAGATTCGTTCATAGTCCCTTAAGTCTGTATGCGCTGAGTTGATCGAAAAACTCTTGATCTAGGTAAGATATTTATTTTTTCTTTCCTTCTCTCAATAGATTCCCGTGACGCACAACAAATGCCATTTTATAACAGTGTTCAGCCGTGGCGCAAAGCTGACGCCCTTGTATAGACACCCGGGCCGGCGCCGGGGCCATGCGGGGCTAGCTAGGGATAGTGGCGGCCGATCCATGATGAATCTCCAGAAAGTATCCTTTCCACTTTACTTTCGGTTGTAATCGGCTCTCGAGAAGTGCGGATATCCAGTTCACTTGTCTTCACTCCTAAACAGGCCAGTGTGCTATCCGAAATGCAGAAAGTGATTAGATGCAGCTTAATGCAGGGACTTGGTCATCAACCGGATATGGAAGGCCTCTCAAGTGCGTGGAGCGTCATAGCCAGGTTTTGTAATTCCGCCAGATCAAGTTTAATATCGAACTCCAGAGATAGATGCGGAGTATACAATTTTAGGGCTACAACCGACTTTATGTTGGCCAAACATATAGTTATTTTATATATGATCATTAGTCAAACAGAACAGCTTGGAAATATATAATCGCCCTCTGTTCTTCCAAGGAATAGCTTATTCGTACTCGAGAGCTCAGAGCGCACATTGTCAAAAAAGAACACCACAACTGCGGGGAACGACCTTTCATACGTCATTGTACTCAAGCTTCAATTGCAAGTGAGGTCTTCGTTTGTCGGGCAATACTATATCAACAACATGTCATCGACGAGCCCCAAATTCACAGTCCAAGCCAATCCCGGCACCGATATCTGGAAAAAACCCCCTTCAACCAATGTTTGGAATGGTAAGTGGCACGAAAGCCATCCATCTTCACCAAAGTTGCTTGTTTCTGTTCTCCTTCTCTCTAACTCAATTCTCATAAGCACCGATTTCCCACACCAAAACGGGGCCCCTCATATCCTTCCGCTCTTCGCGTGTGACATTCTGGGCCCCTTGGACGGAACGCTACGACCAAGGAGGTATACTCCTAGTCCCTCGTCCCAAGACTTCTCCGGCTTGTACATCTAGCTCCCCGGCGCCCGCAAAATGGGTCAAGATCGGCGTGGAGCTGTACCAAGGGAAACCGCACCTAAGCGTGGTATGTTGTGACCGGTTCGCGGACTGGAGCTGCTCGCTGCCGAATACGCCCCTCGAGGACAGTGCGGGCGTCACGTTTGAGGTCACGCGCGAAGCCGACGAGCACGGACGCTCGCTTTGGGTCTACCAGCTCGTGCTGGATCCCGCTACGGGGGAGGTGAAGGAGCGCTTCCCGCTGCGGGAAATTTGCTGGTTCTTTGCCGATGAGGATGAAGGAGAGAAGGACTGGATTCTGGATGTTAGTCTACTTGTAGCGAGACCTGAGAAGGGCGTTTCGGAGCCGCTTGTTGTGGAGTTCCGGGAGTTTGACGTTACTTGGAATTCGACTTGATGTGATCCATCCGATGGCTACGTGAATGCTGAAACTGGGTAGGTCAGAGCTAGAGGTTGTGTACCTATCTCTAAAGGTGGTGTAGGAGGTGTTGGCTGTTAGCGCTCCTGGAATCACAGCTCTAGGTTTACCAAATGATCAAATGGCACTCGTTCTTTATTGGATCTACCTGCCTGAAATTCTGAATAACTTATGTTGATTCCTTCTTAGCCTGTCCGTATCTTGTACGACACTCATGCTACCTCAGTATATTCAGATCCGAAATCAAGTACGTCTTACCTAAACTAGGTATGCATTCAAGACTGCCGAGCAACAGAGAGATGAAACGTGTCAAGATAGCCGGGGATCTCAGATCAATGCTCCCAAGATCACTCCAACCGCTTGACCCTAAACTCAAGCACGATATGGCCGGTTTTGAGGAAGTCCATGTCTTTCTCATCGAATCCAAAGGACCCAAAGGCACGGGTTTTGGCTTCAGTTTCCCACTTTGTCCCCGTTGCAGCACCGGCATCATCCCACATCTTCGCAAAGGTCTCAGGGTTATGGCTATATATACGTGACGATATGCCCGAGGTGGTGCCCTCCTGTGCGATAGGATGGCCTATTTGGTTGCCAACGATCCATGTCCCCGGCTTAGTGAACTCCACGAGGGCCTTTGCCGCAGTAAGCTGGTGCGCAAGGCTCCACTGGTGTAGAACCTGTGAGATCACAATGATATCAACCTTACTGTTCTTGAGTGCCGCTAGCTCAGGTGAGGCGTCGGGGTTGAGGAAGTCGGCCTCGATGAAGTGGCCTTTGAAGGTGTCGCGGTCCTGGAAGCACTCGTATCCAGTCTCGAAATGATTGGCGATGTCGACGCCGTACAGGTTCTTCGATGGCGCGCCCTCGTAGACCAGACGACGGATGTCGTGGCCGATAAATGTCCCGATGTCCATGAGAACGGCGCCCGCATTTACGCGTTCTAGGATCTCCGGATAGAAGGACTGTCTTCGAAGTTGAGGCGTGAGCCATGTACCGAGCCCGCTATGTATTCTGTGAGTGATGGTTTCTCTGGCTCTGTTGGAGTATTCGAAGTAGGTCTCTTATACTCACATGCAAGGCCATGCTCGGAGGTTCCAAGCCATATCCCTCTATATAGCCGTTAGCTGTGGATAGAGATCTCTGACAATCAGATTAACTAACAATCTTGTGGATATGCTCCGACTGTTGTTCTCTCGGTATCTTGCTGTATGTTTCGAGCATGTCCTTTGTCTACCATGCCACTACTACGTTAATCAATGTTCCCGGTCAAAACGGGATTTTGATACAGTACCTCTGAAGGTAGGTATGGGTCTAGGTTCTCGCGGAAGAAGGGCAGATTTTCCTTTTCTTTTCCTTCGACCCTGACATCCTTCAATTCTGATACCATCGGCTCTGATTCGGAAGTCGCTGCCATGGTGAATACGGTCCGAGAACTCTTGTCTAGATGATGTGTATATTGAGTGCAAGCAATGGAGATTTGACCGTAGCAATAATAGTTATGAGTCTACGAGTCTTCATGTCCCAGAAGTGAGACTGAAGTCCATCTTAAATACCATCAGCATGCCATCATGAGTGGACCTTGCGGATCGTCCTACTTAGAGTCCGACGGATCACACCCCGCGTTTTAGTTACTAGAGGGTTAAACCTGCGCAAGCTTCGGTGGACCCTCTTTCACTCGCGGGCTCCTTTAAAGGGGGTAAAAACCTTGCTCTAGAAAAAAACCATGCTCCAGAAATTTACATACAAAAGTGCATCTTTCCATACAAAATAATTTACCTCTACAGCAAGTTCGAGACAAAATAAAAAAAAGAAAATAATCGCTACGAGTAGGCGACGGAGGCGATATTTTTTTTATTTTATTTTTTTTTTTTCGTACATAGCAGATAGATTTTGATTTAGATAATAACGTTCAACGATTAAATGAAGAAACCTAGTAAGTGGGTGTAAAAAATGAAAAGTTGGAAAGTTTCCGAGTAGAAGTACCTTCCCATACAAATTATATAGGGAAATTCTGGAGCATGGTATTTATCTGGAGCATAGTTTTTGTCCCCTCCAAAGGAGCCCGCGAGTAAAGGAGGGACCACCGCCAGGTTTAACCCTCTAGTAGTAAGAAGCCTACAAGTGGTATAGACCGCAACCTCAAATCCTTAGTCTTCCCCCGGCCATAGCAGCAGATAGGAGTCTCAGTGGGTCATTTGCACGTTACCATTCCTCTTCCGCATTTTGCAGCCCGCAACCCGCAACCCGCAACTGCCAGCATATCCCATCCGCGACAGGCATGGCCCCCGCAGTACGAAGCGTCCCGTGCCGCAAGGCCCCCCAGACTTCAATAGCGAATAGTGCCGAGAGATCTTCTCAAAACGACTATATCCGGTTCGACTGGTAGTGGGTGTCTTGAAATGACGAATGGTGGACGCGGATGGCTTCAGACCGATGCGGTCTATGGGTTCATCCGAAGAGCTCGCTCGGTGCTCGGGATCACCCTTGTTGCCCCCCTCAATTTATGAGCTCGTCCGTGCGTAGGCATACCAAACGGATACTGCCGTCGCGGTTTCGAAGTCGAGTTGTGATGCTGAACTTTAGGGTTCTACTTCACCGTTGATCACATCATATGGACTGGTTGAAAATGGCTTGATGCCATAGCACAAACTCAAAACTGAGCTTTTCAAAAGGGGAATCCAGAAGCGGTTTTCGGTAATAATCATCAGCACAGCAACTGACTAAAAGATTGAATGCGGTGTCGAAATTAGAAAACCCAGGTCCTCACCTCTGAGCCTTAATGGAGGTCTCAGCCAAATGCAGCGTCATAGTGCGTGTATGTAGAACCACCACGTTGGGTTGAGCTGGACGAATAATGTCTCAATTGAGGCTCAATTTTACCAAGTGAAAGACATTCTTAGGTACCGGTATTTACTATGCGCAATGTATCCTTTGGTTTGTTGGCTGTGGGTGACATATTTGCGGGGTAATCATCTCTCAGCTGCGTCAGGCTTACCAGCACTCTCTTGAATGAGAAACAATCTAATCAACGAGGATTCGAAACTACTACGCAGACCAAACTATAAGAATGCGACTACTCAATACCACGACATTGGAACTTGCGAACTTCGATGATGAGTTCCAAGTCTCGTACGCGATCTTGTCTCACACCTGGGGAAGAAATGAGATTCAGTTACAGGATCTGCAAGATACCCAATGGAAAGCAAGACCTGAGGCGCGGAAAGTGCAGGAGTCAGCTAGAATAGCTGTGAAGAGAGACCTCGCTTACATTTGGATAGACACTTGCTGTACGTGTGGGTCAAGTTAAAGGACATCTGAAGAAACCCCTGACGGATCGGAAATAGGCATCGACAAGAGCAGCAGCGCAGAATTAAGTGAGGCCATTAACTCGATGTATCGGTGGTACGAAAGGTCGGCCATCTGTATTGCCTACTTGTCAGACGTGAACTCACAAAACGAGGATGTCTCTTCGGACGAGCCCGATATCCGCTTCGACCAAGCAGATATGATGCCGGATGAGGAAGACGTCGCATTCCAACAGCACTTTGGACTTCCCAAGAAGCCTTCTCGAAAAAGTTTCGGGGAGAGTCGTTGGTTTAGTAGAGGATACTAGAATTTGCTGGCAGAGTCCGATTAATTATAGAAAGTTCTATATATAAAAGATATGTCTTATAAAACATAAAGAGTTAGATATTTATAAATAGATAGCTTAAATAGCTAAAAATAACTCTCTAAATTCATTACCTTTGCCCTTTTAGTTTATTTTTGTGGTTATAAGTACTTTTTTTTATATTTTATTATTGTAATATTTTTTATTACTTTAAACTATTTCTTTTCTCCATTGTTTTAATAAGTCGAGCTACTAGTTATGCTGAAGTTCTACTTCGGGGTTTTGTTTGTTAAGTGGGTGTGAGGTGTGGGGAAATTGGTCTGGTCGGAATGTTCACCCCAGAATTTTGTGCCTTATTTCTTGGCTTCTGATTGGCTGAAAAAAAGCCTATAGGGTAAGTTCAGGGTAGATTAGGGTAGGTTTAGGGTAGCACCGCCCAGACTGCACGCTAGTGTAGGCTTGTATGCCTTTATG
>MU388953.1:0-106330 GCA_022578795.1 Xylariaceae sp. FL0255 | reverse complement strand
CCCTAACCCTAACCCTAACCCTAACCCTAACCCTAACCCTAACCCTAACCCTAACCCTAACCCTAACCCTAACCCTAACCCTAACCCTAACCCTAGAGGCGATTTGTTTAATTTTCGAAAAACGGCTCGTTTTTTAGACTTGAATATAATAGCTTTAAATTCTGGTACATAATAAATAATCTTTAATATCTCTTCAACCTTAGCAGCATAAGGTATCGACAGGAGTATTTTTATAGTTTTAAATTTAATTATATATTTTAATATAGCTTAACCATAATTAATATATACTAAAAAAGTCTGTTTAGTAACTAGATTATAATTTTGTAGCAATATGACATTTTTTTTGCACTACTTTTCTATTTTTTTGCCTGCCGTCGCTGTATTTAATATACTATTAAATTGGTATAAAAATAGAAACTAGCATATATGTATATTCAAAAATATACTACTGACCTATTCCTTAACCGTTTGTATATTTTAAATCGTGCCTAGTTTAATCTCCGAGTTAATATATTTAATTATATTCTAATATAGGGTACTTTCGAGCAATTTTTCGCCTACGACAAGTCGTTTATATCTCTGGATTATGTCCCGTCGCGTCATGATAATCGCATTAGCGCTTTCGTCGAACTGCGGGCGTCCGGCATGTCCTAATATCTATATAACCTCGAAGCTTGAAAGCTTTTAAAGTCCGTTGTCGCTGTAGCTATATGTCTTTTTCAGCATAACCGTATGACAAGGAAGGTTGACACCAACTGCCAAAGTCGACGTGCAGCAGATGACATGAAGCTGGCCGCTGAGATAATTCGTCTCGACGGCGGATCTATCTTCTTCATGCGGTGCCTGATCCGAGCCTTACGAAGAAACTTAAGATCCGCTGCCCCCTGTGAGGGGTCTCTTGGGTGCGAAACGAGAGCCAATCGTCTGTTACGACTTGCTGCCGTGGCGTTGCTGCATGCACGCTGCTCCATGAAGGCTAGGCATCTGAGTCACCTTTATATCTTTATAAAATCGGAGTAATCATATTGCGACACCTCTTATTCACCGTCTAATTGTAAGTATATCAAAAAGAACGCGTGACAGATACTTAGCAGATGTCATACCTGCAAAGGTATTCCCTAGTTGAGAACATCCCTGTCCATTTTTGATATAAACCCTCATACATGTTAACAGAAACTTCCGGGCTAGACTATCTTTGGATCCAGGACGGGCAGCTCTATGAAAATGGTACCCGCCCTCTGAAACTCAGATGTGCCCTATATATGCCGAGGACTTGCGATGGGGCGCTTCCCGCCGGACAAATTGTCTTGTCATGCGGTGTGAGGCTCCCTTCTTAAATATAGCCTTGCGTAACAGATAGCACTCGCTCACTTGATTACAAGATATTCACAGTAAGAGAAATGAGCCGAACCCTCGAGGTGTTTGACGATGGGATTACTCCGCTCGTCTCTGCCATATTGTGGCAAGGAGTGAGTTTTGATTTGATTTCCGGCCGGCAGTGTCTCTCGAACATAGCAATCAGCTCGTCAGTCTCTGCTGTCAAAGCGAGCGGACCTGTTGAACTTAGTAGCAAAAGGGACACTTATAGCTTAGATGGCTTTTGATAACCGTATCTAACAGAATTCCCTATTACTCATCAATCAAGATAAGTCTTATATGCTGCCTATTCGAAACTAATTCAGAAGTAATACTGAATAAAAGCGCCACCTATCTAAACACAGAGGCGAAATAAAGGGATTGGTTTATCAACTACAATTCTTGCTGTGTCAAGGCTCCGTAGTCCCGGTTCCCGGGCTGTTCCCGGCTGGGTGGTTTCCCATATTCTATACAAACCAAGTCCGAACCCCCTTACCTGATATCGAGAAACGTCGTAAACAGCAGACCTCGGCGTGATGACATCCACTTCTGGTATTGGCACGTAGCTTGTTACGGTAGCAAGACTTTCCTGATTGCCAACAGAAACCGGGCCCGGAGAACGAGCCGTAGAACGAAGCGGAGCTCCGACGGCTTAGTATTTTCTGCGAACAAGCCACTACACCGTGATTTCCACCAACACATAATACTTCCATGACCCAAGCGACCCATCCATTATCAACGGACAGTCTGTCGACGAGACCGGCTTCTCTCTTCTCCAGCTTGACCCGGCGTTTTACAACACGGCTATCTGGTCTCTGTGAGGCGTAGTAGCACAGAGTGAAAGGAGTAGTATTCTTGTACTTGAGAGTAGGTCCAAAATCAGCGAAAACCTGGAGAACCTCAACATCGGGGGGGGAGCCCTCTGACCCCTATTAAACCTACTGTCCTCCGCATCGGTTGCCTTCTCCGCAAATCCCACCCTTGCTATATAGATTCTTTGCGATATCGCTGCTGCAGCGAGACGGGTTAATTTAGTTAGGGAAATATACATGATTAGCTTGGCAGTCTCCCAGCCATGGGACCAGAGCGGGAGATCACTGTATCATTATCCGAGAAGCCTAGTGCCTTTGAGTGTCATCAGGGACGGTCTCAGTGGGAACTGTGGTAGCCTTTTATCATTAAATTGGCCAATTTATTGAAGTATTCGGTGATTTGATTACACTTCTATTGCTATTGTCATAAGAGGCTCTCTTGCTCTGTATCATTGTTCATAAATTTCGGATTAAAAAGCAGATAGCGAATGTAATTATCTTTGATAGAAGATAGGCTTGATCACCTACTACCTTGGTCTCTCTCTCTCTCTCTCTTATGACCCAGCGAACCATCTGATCGGGTCTCCTCCCCGTGATGCCTTTGCTCCTCATGGCTTTCAACCCCTGAAGTGCCCAGAGGTCTCTGGGGAACCGGCCGACTCAGGCGGTGAAAATTGCAAGACACTGATAGCGCTATTAACAGTAGCCGCATTATCGTGCATCTCATCAACAATGACAATGTCTGGAGCCGCTGTAGTTGCAGACGCAACCCATAACTCGTCGACCGTATCATTTGGCTGTATGGCTCACACTGTCGTCTGGGGGAGCAAGGGTGCCCACACTCTCTGCCTTGACAAGCGGACAGAGAACAGGATGCTCCAGGTTTGAGATATCGAGCGGAGCAAGAAGTTCATCGTTCTCAGTTGTAGGAATGATCTCTGTGCCGCCGGTCCAGGTTCCTCCGTGCCCGATGCCTTCGTGCGCTAGGCGCTGAAGCTGCAACGTCGCGTTCGAAGTCCATTCCAGATGTTTGTATTGTTCGTACGCGCATGTTTTATGAAGCCACGTAAATGCCGGTTCGAGACAATAGGACAGTAATATCAGCAGGATGCCCGACACGTAAGTGAAAACAAGGCCGAAGACGCTAAGGGATATAAAAGCAGTCGTTTTAAACTTCTACTGTCTAGTCAGTCTCATCTCACTAGTGACTATTTGGCTGAATCTTGGTTGGATTCGTTGCTTACCTGATTGTGGCACGTATTATTGAATGCCGGTGCTGTGAAATTTGCCCGCACCTCCTGTACCCCAACGTCACTTGGGCCATAGGCGCTTTCAAGGTATGCGCCTTGAGCATACGCCATCAATATGTCCCACCAATGAATTACGTCCTGTTGCCATTGGTCTGATGAGATGGTTCCTTGTAAGCTGCGCGACAGCGTCGTTTGGGACGAAAGGGCCTCTGGGCCCAGGGTATGTAGTATATCGGTGGGACTATTCGCATTGAGCAAAGGAGAAACTAGATACGTGAATCGTGCTCCCTCTTCCGTGTTGGCAGACATATTGGCGATTTGGGCTTGTGTCGTATTGAACAGAGGTGCAGCGGCAGCGACCGCATCGTGAAAGCCGGCCAAAGGACCACAGCCTCCAGAGCCACTGGCATGGCAGAACTGGTGCTGAGAAGTGCAACCAAGAATCGAGGCTGGTGCCCTGGGTAGGTAGATCGGCAAGGAATCGAAGGTACTATCCCGTGCGAGATTGCTAAAGCTGATGGGTGTTTTCGAAAGATTGTACCATAAATCATCGGAAGGCTCACTGAAGAGAACGCCATTTCCGCTGAGTGAAACCACTTGAATATCTGCATCTTTTCGAAAAAGCGCGTCGATTGGTGCGAAGTCCGATTCCCCTGCATCGAAAACACCGTCTGCAACGTATGCCGCGTAAATTCTGACGTTGTTAGTAAGCGAATACCCGAGCATCGATGTACGAGAAGCAGCGGTTAATACTACGGCAAAAGTGCGCGAAGAACATACCCTAAAAGAAAATTACGGATAGCATCGATTCCAGTAAAGTTCATATTCATCGCGATGCCTTCATATTGAGTTGCCAGGTCTTGCGCAGCGAATAAAACGTCAGATTCGTCAACGGTACCATAATGATACAAGGTGTCATTGGTTGGAGACTGGCTGTCACGGCTAGTGTATCCATCTGTAACCAGTGGTGCACATTGGAGAATATTCCTCCACAAGACGCGTTTCTCTGGGGGGGAGTTCAATCCAAAGTGTGTATGGCTGTTGATATAGCCGCTGTCGATGCGTATGTTTGCCCTGTCAGTAATACAGATAGCATTGTCGAACGGGCAGGACGCGTTTGTCTCGGCATGGCCAGTAATCCGTGTAGCAGCATAATGGTCACACTCAGCCTGGTTTGACGTTGATATGTTTGAATAGCATTGCTGTACATAGTTAAGGGCGTTGTTGACCTGACCCGATTGATAAGCGGTGCCATCGAAATATGATAATGCACCACCGTTGCTTGTAACGTAGAGATAGCCACATCTAGCGCTGTCGATGAGGACTTCGTCGTTCGTGAAGGTGATCCGCGACGAGAAGCCGCCAAGTGTGGTAAAGGATGCGATGAGTGCTATTCCAACAACCGCAATGAATAGAATCCGTCTACGGTTTCGTTTGTGTTTGCGTCGCAACGAGGTCGACAGAAGATTTAGGGATAGTCGCAATCCATCCTCGGCGGCTGAAGCATTACGTAAGATTGCCTGCACCTGGTGGTAACTTGCATCTTGAGGTGTCGAGATAGAGTATTGTCTATGTAAAATGAAGCATATAGATCTCCATACTCTTGATGCAACGAAGGCGATGAAGGTGCTCGTAAATGCGATGAGCAGATTAGCGTCTTGTCGGGTGATGGTCAAGGTTGCCCCCAAGACTCTACCGCGAGACCAATTCGTCCATAATCCGAGATATACGGGATATCCCTGCGATAGACTGGCTGTGGAACTTGTAGCAGAAGACATCCCGGCGTGCTAGTTGAGGCTAATGTCAAGGACTTAGAGTATCACAGAGTAGGGTAGAATCAAGGGACGGGCTGATGATGACCGCGATTGTAGAATGGCGTGTCTTTTGATGGCGAAGATGATGCCTAAACCATAAGCAACTGCTATCTAGCCATGGCGTGACAGAATAGTTCTCAAGTGGATAGAAGGCAAGCCAGAAGGTCGGTATGATAAACGTGATGAAGCCGTTTATCGTCATGGATCATCTCCTTTGCTCTCGGGGAGGCCCCGGGGACCTCCTTCTCATTCTGTAGTTCCCCTTACCCCCAATTCAATTTCAATGTACCTTTAGCCCTGCAGACGATGTTTCAAATCGGCTATCTCCTCCAATCGTCATGGTCCGCGACGTCGCAACAGACAGTCCTACGCTAGCTATGCTTCGTGGACCCACCCTAAAAGCTCGGTTTCTGCCACTGTGCTCATGTTGCGTGGTAGTATTGCGCCTATGACAACCTTGGGGCCGCCTGTCCGTGTCATATATCATTTAGGTTGTCCAGGTCGGCTGCAATTTCGACAGAGAATTGGCCACTCTATTTTTGCCTGAATCGCCGCCGGTTACAGCTGGTACGAGGGGTCGCATATGCAGAGTTGGAAGCCCATCGTAGAGGCTGTGCACCGCCCCTGGAAATGTAGGGTTGGTTCGCTAGTGTACCTATAATTTTCTCGAGTGCTGCAATGGGAAATGTCGGCCTTGGGGTCCAGGGCCGTCTCTTCTCATAGATGGGCCGCGGTAGTGAATGATGGGGATTTATTTCCGTAGGATATAGACGTTACATGCGTTTTTTGTAGTGTAAATGGATCGAAAACTCTCTTTACTTCCTATATTCGGTCAGTAAGAATAGAGAGATTTCGTCCTGTAGTTTCTCCCTGGCTCTGGTATAAATCGTTCGACATGTCAACCTGCGCTTTATTGCCGAGCTTCAATCTACTGTGTTCATGCTTCGGCTGCTAAGCGAATTACAGCAAGCCAAAAGGGGTAGAAAATGCATATCTATTTATAGAGCGCTCTATTTTCTAGGGCTACATTAAGCTAACTGTAACCCACCTGTCACCTATTGCGAGGTCTTTGCCAATGTTGCCGGCCCTCGTTTCTAACAGCTGAACCCTCGTGGCTTGGTCGCCCCCACTGCAACGTCGGATGGAGGGTATTTTAGCTGAGACGGTCGTTGACTGATCACTTCAGTAAATTGCCCCCTGAACGGCGCCAATAACTCAACTACAGGATTTGTCGGATTATAAGTTTAGGTGGGAATAAGAGATAAATTTAGAGGTTGAACATGGGCAAAGGGTGGTCACGTGACCAACCCAGAATTCAGCCCCCTATTCATTGTACACCGGTTAAGGGTTCGGCCGTCAAATTTCGAATAGTATTAATTATATAGTAGAAGCTGCAAGGATGATTTAAATCGATAATCTTCTTTCTTTAAGTTTTGTGGGGTGAGGGTTACGTGAGTATTTCTACTCGGTGGGGCAGTCGTCGTTATAGGGGACTCTAGTTTCGGATACCAGAACCTCCAGTCTTGCGAGTTCTATACCAACAACATGACATTTGTATGCACAATGAGCTGTATACTAACAAGGCAGCTATTATTTGACCTCGCTCCTTCTCCTCAACCACACAAATATACGTACCCTGGTCCATCGTTTCCTGGTGGGCCGTAGTCAAGACTCCCGGTCAGATCACGGATGCACTCAGAGGGTTCTCCACCATATGATAGAAATTGCTGTGGCTGTGATCAAGGGTAACCCCAAGAAGGATGCTGACAAGCCATCTTCCAAGCCCACACCTGAGACCAAGCAGCACCTAAAGCTCACGGCTCCCATAAAATTGTCTCAGCCGCCAACAGAGTCCTCTGAATCTGTTACTTTGAAGGCTTCTTCGCTTTGGTTAACGTCTCTGCGATATAATCTTTGACGATACCCACTAAAACACTTGCACCGGGATACCCGGGTCTGGGTTTCCTCAGGTCGCATGGCCAAGGGTTGCTGGTATCTCAATAGATTCATTCCAGACTTTGGTGTATTAATAGCATTATATATACATTGGGATAGGCGTGAGAGGGACAGGAAGGGATGTACTTGATTAGTACCTTCACATAACATATGCGAACTATTTGTTATGCATTCCTTTCGATATTAACTGTGATCAGCTGGGGAATAAAGCTTGTAACTGTTGATGAATAACTAGCTGGAAAGAAAAAGAATAACCATGTTCCGGGGCTCATCAGTTCCTTCCTTTCGAGAGATTGGACCTACCACTTGCTATTCGCTGATGAACCCAAAATAGATCAGTCACTATGCTAAGGAGATCTACACAAGAAGCATCTACGATGAGCACATAAACCTAACAGCTGACACACTGAGAACAACAAGATGATTGGGCCTGCGTACTATATCTATTACTAGGCCAAGCCGAGAGATGTTTGTGCATATCTACACAAGAAAAGGCTCAGGCCCAGCTTTGGGCAATAACGACCCAGCGGAGTCAAACAAAGGCTCAGAAGCCGCGCACTCCGAAAGCGGATGCCTAACCCGGAGAAAACCCAGGCTAATTTGATCAACTATATGTATAGGCGTCGATCGTGATCGTCTCAACCGTCCAGGTTAAGCCCCCATCAGAGGTGACGAGGTTACCTGAGGCGCCATTGAGGGCGAGTGTCTCCGAGTATGTCGGGTCCGCGGCGCTCATGACTATCACAGTATCTAGATATTGGTGTTCAGGTACCGTGCCACAAGCCTCTTGCTGACATTCCTCAGCGGTGCCCCAGCCTAGACCACCAGCGCCGCTGGCTGTGTGTTTGTTAGCCTGGCTGGCTCGAAAGTATAAAAAGCTAGTCGTAAAAACGGGATTGTATCACGTACAGGTAGACAAGGTCGAGACCACGACGCCATTGACGGAAACGGTCTGGTCGGTTTTACCTGTCGTTGGGTTATGCAGATCTTCGAAGACTGTCAGCTATGCAAAAAAAGCGTATACAAACTTATGTCTCAGCTTACAATTGTACGTTACGTGATCACCTGGATTGGCTGCATATACTGCGCCGTCCTCTTGTTCACCTTAGAGAAAGTGAGCGAATGACACCGAAGGGGAAAGGTCATGATGTACATACTCTGTAGAGTGCTGGCAGTGACACACCACTTATCCTCAGAAGAGGAAAAGTCACAAGGGGATCTGCAAAACATGCAAGTTAATGATCATGCCAAGTACATTGGGCAGGATAGAACCGACCCGACACCAACTGTAGAGATGGCCAGGCCCTGAACGAGATCGCCGTTGTCCATTCCCATGCCAGGCCAGAGTCCGAGATTACCATCGTGAGGACTATTGAGTGCCGGGAGAACTAGCGTAGTAGTCGCATTGATAATGTAGATTCCATCTGCAGTTGGACCTGTGGAAAAGTAGTTCCCGAACGAGATATACTGACGAGGACCAATCAATGCGGTCGCCGCGGGAAGAAAGGGAAGGAACTGTGAAGGATGCATACTGTCAGATAAAGCTATTTCTGAGTAAAAAATAGTATAGTTGAGCTAGAGAACATTGAGACGAGAATTGGCAAACGACTCGCCCTTTCGTGTCAAATTTATCTTTCCCCATCGCTATTGATCTGTCCCGAAGAGGTGCTTATGACATCGAACATGATGGTTACTAGACTGCAGACTCAAATCCTGTACAGCGAAAAAGTTTCACGAACAAGGAAGCTCCAAATGTCGGAATATTTTTGTTGTAGTACCTGTTCAAGCGCGTTGGCCTGTTTCGCGGTTCTCTTGAGCTCCGTCAATCAGCTATCGTGTCTCTCGGAGGACTTCGCTCCGCCGCAGCGCCGCTACGACAAACTTCGGAAGTAATATATTCCCAGGTACACATGTTATTGTGGAACAATAAATATTCCGGGGAATCTTATTACATTTGGAGTTGCTGATGGTTGCAGATTAAGTGACTGCCTAGGGCTAAGACAAGCCATGAATCCATGAATCAAATGGCAGTGTCCTTGTAAGTCAAACGCTTGAGGCGGGTCAATGAAGGCCGAGGTGTTAATTCATTGAAACAATTTGTCATAGATACTTTCCGTTAGAGTAAATTCTAACTCAAGAAGTTGCCCTAAAAGACCAGTGGCACTGCCGTGGGCGTCGGCGTCATCGTCGCCATTGGCCTCAAGTATACTGTTCAATAGAGATCTTCCATCAGATAATCCCACTTGGTGTCAAACGGTAACATCAGTTTCATTACCCGCTACCCTCGCGATTTATTGATACCGTTTACGCTACCTCATAACTCAAGGTGACCATCCGTTTTCAAGAACTGTAGTTTGGGCAAAGACGAAGCACCCAGTCCACCCTAAAGAGACTGCAAATGTTAATATCACAAACATCTTCGCTGTGCAACATCAAATACTGAGCAGCTGGCAATCACTCTTGCTCTAAATGACGAAGAAGAGTTTACGGAGATATTTTGGAAGTCTCCGGGCTTTCACTTCGGTGCTGTGTCGCGATCCATTACAACAAGCCCGATATTACCGAGTCCCGCCCGCTCCCTGTACCCAACACCCCTGGCCCTAGCAAGTTGGGATCACTAGCACGCCACTAGCAGCTACTCACGTACCCAGAGAATGTGACTCGGCGACATCATCTCCAAGGTGTGCCTAATACTCGGCGATAGTACGCAAAGTGACTTGCAACCCGATTTATCTCCCATTTTCATCCTTCATGTAGTCGCCGGCATGCATCAGTTGAGTCTCATATATATTGTAGACTCTCAATCAATCGAGCAAGATGGTATGAACATTGTATAGTATGTCCACGTCAATCAATAGTTATCGTTGAAGAGTGTCAGGTCTTGACGGTTCGAATATCTCACCGGAGCAACTTGCGGCCATACTCGATGGTCCGGCTCTAACACCACCGGCCGGAGTAACCCCAATGTTCGCTAACCCACCAAATGAGAATACACTATCGCTCCTTGCTCTGTTCCTCTGTTTGTCAGCGGCATCTGTCGCTTTGTGTATTCGGGTATACGTACGCTTTTTCAAGCTCAAACAGGTGCATCCAGGCGGCTGTAAGGATTCACCTAGAGTGACAGAGCCTTCATTGGAAAGAGCTGACATTGCCAGTTAGATCTTGCTGTTGTCGCATATGTATGTACCAGCGGCCCCATCTTTTCACATGTCGTCGCGCAATTGTGCTGACAGTAATCGCTAGGCAGCCTATGCCGGCATGCTCATCGGATCGTTCCGGCGCATCTTTGCGGGGCCGGGTCTTTTCGTTCATCAGTGCGACATCCGAGAAAGAGACATGCCGGAATATCTATTGGTACGCAATGAAACCTGTCAATGAGTTGGAGATTCTCTTAACGTCAATACTTAGACTATCTTCATCGGAGCTCAATTTTACTCGGTCGCAGTATTGGTAGTGAAAACTGCCATCTTGACCGAATGGACACGCACGGTCGTCCCTTTGCGATCACATAATGTATTTGCCTTGAGCTCCAAGCTCCTTTGGAGTGTCAATGCTGTTTTCTACATCGTGATGATCATTTCCTGCAATCTCATCTGTCAGCCATGCAGGAGGATCTGGGATAGGAAAATCCCAGGGCATTGCATTGATTATCGGATTCTTAGTCTAGCGAGCGCCATCTTTAATCTCATCCTCGATCTCACCATATTGGCATTACCTCACCGAGTCATATTGACTCTTCAAATGTCGAGAGCGAAAAGAGTTGGGATGTCCATGGTATTTGCAATCGGCATAGGGTAGGATATCATGCCCTATCACTCACACCTTGTCTGCAACTAGCACGCAGCACTGACGAGGAGGTCTAGGGCATGTGGTTCATCGGCTTCTCGTATTAAATCTACGATACAATGAGTCAGGTCAAGCTACACGACATACCAGTTCTCACAGATCGTGCCCTGGGGCATTGCTGAGATCACATGCGGCATCCTAGTGTTCAGTGTGCCCGCAATAGCACTAGCTCTACGAGAGTCAACCTTACTAAAGCGTCTATTCTCAACTAAGACTTGGCTTCATACCTTTTTAAACAACTTAATCAGAGATTCAAGGGAGTCCTCAGTTGCCGAAGGCCTCCAGAGTCGGATACTAGGAGTCTGTCATACGATATCAAGTGATAGAAGTCATGGTCGCGGATCTCTCAAGAGGTCCAAGTCAACGATATCAGGCAGCGAGCCTCACGGGATAATGTGTACCACGGAAATCGTCGTGACGGAGAGTATCAATCTTGGTCTGCCAAATGGCGGGGGGGCATTTCCCCCAACGCTGGTAACAACAAATGTTCAAGAAATCTTCTCTTTAGTATCGAGGCCTCATGCTTCCGATGCGTGATAATGTATTTAAGTTTCATATCACAACAACCAAGATGATGCATGCTTCACTATGTAGTTAGATCTCAAATCTTGCAGATTCAGGATGTCAACTTAAGGCGAGCTGAATAGATGAGTACCAGTATACCCCCAATCCCCTAATTCAGGCGCCTCTTTGGTCATCGCCTCATTTTTCAGCCGCTTTGGTCCAGCTCAGTCTAGAACTTCTTAAACTTTATTTAGCTTCATCAGTTCTCCCCAACGGTGTGATATACCGACGGATGTAGCCCGTTCTCGACTGGCACGCTAAAACGAGCTTTAGGTTGACTGCCGGTCGGTATATGCAGCTATCATCATTGCGCACAAGCTACATATGACAGAACTGGTTTCCTTGAAGTACAGTTATTTCACAAGCAACGTCATTCTTCACCCGCAAGTTAGGCATATTATGAATCACCATGTGGAAAAATCGTTCCAACGTGGAAGGGTTGCCGTTCGGAAGGCTCAAGCTCGTGTCCAGCAGGCGCCAGAATAGCGCGTCATTAAGATAGGAGGGCTTGGCGCAGGTCAAGACGCCACGAGCTGATAAAATATGTTGCCCGCTTTTCGGAATAGGGCAAAGGCGCAATAGACAGGGTGTGGTCAATACTTGCACAAAGCAACAGAATTCAAAGTAACCTTCTCTTCCCCTCTTGCTCTCGTCTAGATCGTGATCCAGTTCTTAGCTGTATACCTTGAGCAGGATTCACAATCACATACATACCCAGTCTTGTATTTTCCGGTCCTCCATCTCGACCTCATCCTTTTTGAACAATCTCAACTATGCTTCAGATTTGACACTGATCAAAGTTAGCATAGTTCTTTCTCCATCGTACTCCTCATCTCTCTCTCTCTCTCTCTCTCTACAATACTCGTCAAAATGAAAGCCCCTACTATCTTTGGGGCTATCGGGCTTTCACTCTTTTTAGTCGAAGCTTCTGCACTACCCTACGGGTGTGGTGGGAAAGTCGGCTACGTCAACGTCAATAAAAGGGGTTACGACGGCCTTATTTGGAAATGTTCGGGAATTGATCCCGGATATACATCTCTCTCTATGGATCAGGACAGAACTATCTCTTGGGTGCCTCAAAGCAAGCCAACGCAACAAGCTGTGCCAGTTACTGTTCTGGTTTCTACAATGATGGCATGAATTCCGGAGTCTACTACACCAATTCAACTTGTCAATACTGGACGTATGGCGACATCAACACAGGTCCTTCAGCTGCCCTAGACACTTTAGGAGACGCCACATTTCTTGATTCTTACGAAGTAGGAAATTCTGGCCCACCTGCAGCAGTAGACTGGGTGTTTTTACCTGTCCAACGGCTGCTTAGCATATCTGGGTCATCGAAGAGATTCAAATGGGAGCGTGGTATCCATTAACAATCGATGCAGCTGGAGAAGAACCATTAGCAGAGTGTCCATCCTTCGAAACTCACTGGGAGATGTGATGGTGGGAGAATGGTTGGCAACAAAGCGCATATTATCCGAACCTCGGCGGAGTTAAAGTATCCTTCAACTTCTCATCGCCCTATACACTAGTTGACCGTTATGCAGCTCAGATTTTAAGCTTGGTGATGGAGTGCTTGGTATAGATCCTTTTATCCCCAGTGGAACACTCCAGGAGACGATAACGGCGGATACAAGGTCTAGCCAGACACTTGCAGTGCACAAACCAGCAAATTGGCCGTGGACCTAGGCCGGCGCTCTGCCGCTTGTATGGTTGACTGGTCGAAAATTGATTGAAGAAGCCGTGCCTTCCGTCAAATATGAAAAAGGAAAGATGGCCGTACTGGGATGAAGCTCGAGTACCGGCATGTATGCTGTTCACCTCGCGCGACAGCGGGGGTGGGAAGTCATCGCTTTATGCTCTGGTGGCAACACCATTTTCGTCCTAAGCATTGGTACGACAAGGACGATTGATTACACCAAGGGCGGAGTGCGGGTGAAACTCACAGCTCTTACTCCGGGATGCGATAATAGACTGCGTCGGTGGACCGGAATGTCTTTGTATTGCGAAGAGGTATGTCTGTTGTCGGCGACAAGACGGCCCGCTCAACAATGGAAAGAAGTTTGATCTACATAGCAAATCCTCAAAATGGTGCCGCGTTTAGTCACAAGATGGATTGGGCTGATTGTCGTAGGGATCACGTACAGTCCACCGGCCGAGGTCATCGCAGTCAAGAAGGGGTCACGATAAAGCCGATCTACTACACATTCCGGGGCCATTTCTTATCTATCGGGCCCCCTAAAAACCCCTCTAACATCAATGGCAAGGGCAATATCGAGACCATTCTCTCGAATCTTCAAGCGGTAGCCGATTCTGGTAATGCGGCTGAGTCACTGATCCGATCCCTTAGCCGATACGATAAGTCGGCGATGAACATCAAGGAGTCGTTGCTTTGGGTCAGAATCAGATAGGTAAGTCTGAACACTTTACCGACTTACCTCCTTCTCATCCGTCATTCGTACCAACACGTTCGCATAACTTATTTTGCACAAATGAGACTTCAGGTCCCATGGGCGACAGCCCACGCGACGTGGTATCATCAGTACATCGCGTTTCCAATCCAATCCCTAACTGCAGCGATCGAACTGGGGGAATACACCATCACCTATATCGGAACTATCATATCTCTGAATGAGAGTTTGACAAACCAAAGCACCATCTACAAGCGAGGCACAGATAAAAAGGGTGACGAACTGCTGAACTCGGCACATCTCTTTGTCGGGCACCTAACCCGAAATATGCAAGGTCGTTCGTGGAGTGGGTTGTTAGAATCCTTCACAGCAACCACAGGTACAGCAGCCCAGCCGAAAAGAGTATGAGAGGGACTATCAGTGCAACCCATCACTGCAACGATCTGCACAATGGCACATAACAGCCCCCAAAAAGAGTGGCTGCCACAACTACCCATAGCGTAACTATCAACAGACCTATGTAGTTGACCCCTAACGTGTGGAGTCTCAATTGAAAACCGGCGGTGTGTATACTACTTGCCGACCGAGAAGGAGGAAGGGCAAGGATCAGCGGGGACAAGCATCAAGGCTTTGGGAAGAGATCGTATGTTGACCAGGCACAAGTGTTGATATATCAATTCCCAGAGAACATAGCTGATTCTTTTTCCAGGACATTTCTGTGTATCACTTGATTAAACAGTTTTGTTTGCTGCAACCGTATCGTCGGTCTCTTCACGGTCGGCGACTCTGTCTGCCTCTCACATTCAACATGTATGCCTCACAAATCCAATCAAGGTCATCTTCAACTCGATCAGAGGCAGCGATCTCGCCCTCTCTCTTGAACGAAAGCAATATAACCCCGGCATTGTAAGGCGCTCTATCCATCCCCTTCCAATTCAGGCGTTCAAGAATGACCGAGAGGCTAACAAAACTGCGACACGGCATAGAGCCATTGCCATCGGTGCCATATTCTCTTTCTTACCAGCTGTCGCTGTCGCATGTCGCTTCTACTGCCGATTGCGTGTCAAGCGTTCTGGTCTTGCGATTGATGACTGGCTCATGGCCATGGCATTCTTTCTTACACTTGGGATGGGATTAATGTTGATCGTCGGTATGCTTGCTCGTTCGCTCGCTCTGTTCTACATCCTGTCTAGACCCTACCTACCTCCGCTGGTATCATTCTATGTGCCCATTATTCCCTGGCAATCACTGATCTTCCACATGTGTACAGGTGGCACTATACATGCCCTAGCCCAGCCTAGTCCCCAGGGCTTGACACCGGGTGACTATAAGTATATCACAGACCCGGCTGAAGTGAAGACGGAGAAGGTCAGTGGATTTGCCTCTGTTTCAACATCAACGTTTCTTTCATAATTCAAGACAAAGATCCGCGTTATTGACTACATGCACTCGTATCCAGATATTCTGGGCATTCGTCCTAGTCCAAGTGTGGGCGTTTGGGCTCGCGAAACTCTCCGTCTTATACCTCTACCGTCGAATCTTCGCCACGCCAGTCTTCAGACTCCTAAGTATGCTTGCCATCATCTTTGTCGGTATTTGGACGCTCGGGTTCTTCTTCAGTTACCTTTTCTCGTGCGGGACGCGATTCTGGGCGAATTGGTCGCCCTTGTTCGTGCTGTTAGAAGACTGTTTCGATACGACTCCTTACTTCTTCGCGCTAGCTATCACGGATGTTATTACGGATGTAATCATCTTGGCTCTACCTTATTATTGGGTAAGTGAGGTTTCTCGTCGATGGCTTGAGTATGTAATGCTGATGTTTGATTACCTAGATATGGCGACTTAACATTAGTCTGGCGAAGCGCCTGGCTATTCTTGGGGTTTTCCTTTTGGGGGCCATGTAAGATGACATTTCCAAATCCCTTCTCAAAATGCATCTCACTAACCCATTCGCGAACAGAGAGATAGCAACAGGCATCATTCGATTGGTGATTTTCATCGATTTAACAAAGGGTAGGTCTATCTTGGCCTTAATCATTTTTCTCAACAGCACATACTGCTGAGATAACATCACTGACATGAACGTGACAGACTACTCCAGTGATCCAGATGGCGTTAATCATTTGACAACATTGATGGTGTGGTCAATGATAGAAATCAGTATCGCTGTAGTTGCCGGGTGTCTCCCCACGATTTGGCCACTCGTAGGCCAATGTCAGCAGCTGAAACTATCTGGATTATTCAAGAGCATGTTCTCGCCCAGATCACGAGATTTGATACCAGTGATTTCAGAAGAAGATGTGTCTCAATCAGATAAACGTCAGCGTGTTTAGAGCCATAATATTGAAGGTACTAAAGAACGGGGTGCTTTACAAAGGCGAGTCGGCCGGAATTTGGTGAATGCTCGTCCATTGAGAGGAGCTGAAGGGTTCATATATCCGCTAATAGACAGCGCAAAGTATTGGTTTCAGTAGTCTCAGGTAGATAAAAGAATAGAGAATGACTGTATAAACACTTCAACCCTTTCTAAAAAAAAAAAAAAATCATACCTGTTCTTCTTCTCCGCTTCCGAAGTTCACTTTAATTTCTGTATACTTCCATCCTGCCTTTAAACTCTAAGACTGCTAACTGAACATGATGTATCACGTAGCAGTTTTATCAATCCTCTCACGCGCCTACTTATTGTGGGACACGATCTTCAGCAATCTCGTTTTGACCCATTCTTTACCTCTTCAAGTATTAACACAAGGTGTCTGACAGAAAGCGATATTGTTGGTAGCCGGGTTGTCTTGACAAGTCCCACCACAGGCACACATGAGCTGGATCTTAGGAGGACTATCATCAAGACAGACGAAGACGGCGTTGCTGATATTCGTCTTGTAGTTGCCGCCGGCGCACAAGGATGGGTAGTCAGAGCAATAGGCTTTATCCACGTCGGATTGACTCCAATCTGAGTTTTTGGTTTGAGATCAGTAAGCCAATTCGGGTGTGTTTGTGTCAGTGTTATATTCAGGAGTAATAGACACATACAGTGAGTTCCCCAAAGCGTAAAGGCGCAGTAAGTATACCCCTTCCCACAATTCGCTATTCCGGGAGTGGGCGCGGGATTTGATGATCCAACAAAGGATCCAGACGGCTCCGCTGGCGGTGGAGAAACAGAAGAACTTGACGAAAGAGAAGAGGAAGAAACTGGGGCAACAGGCGGCAAAGTGGGAGTGGCCTCAGTCCAAGTTGAAGAGTAGTCGATGGACGGTGGTGGCAAGGGCACGGGCAGCGGTGTAAGGACGGGCGGGAAGGCAGAGTCGGAAAAACCGAGAGCGCTGCTTACTTTCCAGGGAACTGGGGGCGTTGATGAGAGTGGAAGTGGAAGGGGTGGAGTTGGCGGAGCGGGTGGGAAGGGAATCTCGAATGAAGAGGAAGAAGTAGAAGTAGATGAGGAGGAAGGAGAGGAAGTGACAGTGATGGTGGTAGCGATGGGAATCCCTACTGACGAGGAAGGGTAAGAGGTGACGGTGATAGTAGTCGCGTAGCTGGGTCCGCCGACGTTAGAGCGTACGGTGGTATAAAAGCTGGTGAAGGTGCTTGTTGCGGTGACAGTGAATGTAACTTGGCGGGGACTGTTTTCTATCTTGCCGAGGTGCTTGGCTGCTGAAGCTGTGATGGCCCCAAGTGTCAAGGGAATTGTGCTTAGGGGCTTGTTTAGATGCATGATGGAATCTCGCAGTGTATTTCTACTGATTGAAGCTGAAGTACGTGGCTCGGGATGTTGATACTGGCTAGATGCGAGTCGATGAGTAGGGGCAAAAGGCTGGTCAAGTTTTGATCAGATAGTTCTGAGCAGTGCAGACTTGATATATCATACTTTGATGGCTTCCACGTAAGCTGTACCCTCTGTCATATGTTAAAGTGGCATGTTCTTATTCACCATCTCACCTCTCGTAAACAAACAACAGCATGAGTTATCATCATGGACGTTCCTACGAGTACGTGATCAATTGCTTCAAATGAGAATAGAAAGTAATTTTAGCCCTAGGGTATATCGCCGATGTGGTCTATGTCTCAAGCTGTAGAACATATGAAACACAACCAATTGGTGGACGAAAAGCTCGTGACGAGTAACATTATCATTTGAGGGGACACCATCACATACACTGAGATGTCAACTTTCAAATGCCGAATGCATGGCGTCGCACAATCTCATGTGGACAATTGCCAGGATCTGGCGAGACTGGAGGAAGATTTGATGTCAAGTAACGATGCTTGTGGCATGCAGATGACGCATTCTTCCTCGGAGACAACTCTATGATATAACACAATGACACATGCTGTATGATCATTTAAGATACCTGTCTTGCGCGACGTGGTGAATTGCCCCCGAGTTACTCATGGGCGTGTGGAGTTTAACGCAGACATCTCATGCATGCGCAAGACAAGAATAGATGTTCCGATGAGATGATGTATATTTCCTGATGCTGAATATAGGAAAAGGTACCTGTATAACAACAGATAGGTGTTGATCAGATGCAATTTGCAGGGTAGGTCAACCGCCACAGAGGATAATAATATCGAATCGGAAAGCGACCGAGGGGACCTAGGAGAGCGCAAAGGTGGGGGAAGGAGGGGGGGGCTCTTGCCGTAACGCCGCTGTGCTGCCTGTGCCCCGCCAAGAGAAAGAAAAAGTCCCTGATTCTCAACTTTTCCTTTCCTTCCATCTTCTGTCAGAATATACCCCAGCTCTTCGTCTTCTATTTCTTTCTTTTTCTCCCGCATCACATGTCTCGGCCCGATGTATATTACACCAAACTCGACAATTGACACCGCCATACGACACGACACGACACGACATCAATTGGCATCTGCTGCACCGACCGAGTGCTTTCTCGACACCTCCCTCTCCACCCCCCCCCAGATCTCCCATCCCCGCCATCAAACGAACCAACCATGTCGGACGCCGTACCACAAGAAAACACAATCATCCGAGTAGGCACTCGACGCTCAGCTCTGGCCCTTCTCCAGGCCGACTGGGTTGTCGCCTCACTGCAAAACTTCCATCCCGGTACAACCTTCGAGATCAAGGGGATGCTCTCTACAGCCGACAAGGACAAGATCACAGCCCTCTACAAATTCGGCGGAAAGGGTCTCTGGACCAATGAACTCGAAGCCGCCCTCGTATCCCATGAACTCGACATGATCGTCCACTGCGCCAAAGACATGCCCACCGCCTCCGTCGACGGCTGCGAGTTGGCCTGCTTTACCGAGAGAGAAGACCCGCGAGATGTCGTCGTTGTGAAGAAGGCCCTCGAGCACAAGTACAAAACCCTCGCCGACTTACCAGCCGGCGCCGTGGTAGGAACGAGCAGCGTGCGGCGCATGGCCCAGATCCGGAGATGGTACCCCCACCTCGAGTTCAGAGACATGCGCGGCAACATCGACACGCGCCTCGCCAAGCTCGATGCTGAAGCCAGCGAGTTCTCCGTCCTCATCCTCGCCGCTGCAGGGTTACACCGATCGGGCAGACAAGGACGCATCAGCCAGTATCTCGGTAAAGATACTCCCGGCGGCGGCATGTTGTATGCCGTCGGACAAGGCGGGTTGGGCATCGAGATCAGAGCCGGCGACGAAAAGTTACGCGACATCTTAAGACCCTTTGAGGATGAGAAGGCCATGCTCACGTGTGAAGCTGAACGTAGCGTGATGCGCGAGTTGGAGGGCGGCTGTAGTGTGCCCATCGGAGTCTCCACGGAATGGGACACTGCAGACCCTACAAAGCTACAGTTCTCCGCGACGGTTGTCAGTGTCGATGGGAAAGACGCCGCCGACGCCGAGAGCACCTCCGAGGTGACGATGCGCGAGCAGGCTGTCGAGTTTGGCAAGAAGGTTGCGCAGATGTTACGGGAGAATGGTGCACAGAAGATCCTCGATGCGATCAATGTCGATCGGGAGGCCAGTCGAGAGCAGGCCGAGCCGTGGGTGCCGGCTTAGAGTGCGCATCTGAAAAGATGGGCAGACTGATGATCCGGGTCAGATGAGATCGGGGGAAATTGGACTGTGCTACGAGACACGACAGCCTATACAACATACAGATGACGTTCTGGTAGTATATGGTATGATCAGGGAAGGGAAAATACGAGTTACGATTGCATTTAGACAGTATGGCAAGTGTGCCGGGAGAGGATACATCTCACATCTCACCTCCCACCAAAAAAGGTAGAGAAAGGTTAGACGGTCTAGACGACAATATTTGTGACATCTGATGTCGATATGGTAGATATCTAATCAGCAGTGGCGGCATTTGCACTTGCAAGATGGTTTTCCTGTGTTTAGCTATCCGGGGCGAAATGCAATGCGAGGGCTTAGAGAAAAAACAACCATTACAGTACCCAGACAAATGCTGTATGATATTTATGATACAAGGTTGAACCCGTTTTTCTCTTGTTTCTCTTTCTCTTGTCCCGCCGTAACTCTGTTGAATGCCGCCGCACTGCCTGATTTCCTGGGGGTGATGAATGACCAAACCAAGCCGAGTCAATGGAAAAGCGTCTATTTGTTGATTGCTCCCATTCGGGGTATATGTAGGTAGGTGACCATCCCATGTTGTTTAGGTAGTCAGGGGTGTATTTGACGGTTGAGCCCATCAAGCCTCCTTGTTACCTGACTGACACTTCTCTTTCATCTTTACTTTAATGTTCCTCCGAACCAGTAAAAGCCTGATATTCCTCGAGCGTCATCAAGCCCTCAAAGTCTGCTCTTCCCTGCTCATCAACGGAAACTTTAGCAATCCAGCCACCACCGTGAGAATCATCCTCGGGAACCTGGTTGATGGTGCCGGGCTTTTCCTCTAGGGCTATGTTGGCACTGGTCACGGTGCACGTGATGGGCGAGTTGATGTCGGCGGCGCTCTTGACGGACTCGACAGCGCCCAGGGTGTCGCCTTTCTCGAGCACGGTGCCCTCGTCGGGGAGCTCGACGTAGACGACGTCGCCGAGCTCTTCGGCGGCGTAGGTGGAGATGCCGATGACGCCGGTGGTCTGGTCGGCGTTGAGGTCGATCCACTCGTGGTCCTTGGTGTATTTGCGGATTTCTCCTGTTCAATTGAGGTTAGTTGATGTGTCGAGTCGGAAAGGGAGAGTGATTTTGTGAGGCGACATCGGAGAGCGTACTTATCGGGGAGATGGAAAAGGCGCGGATAGCTGTGCTACTGGGAAAGGCGCGAGGGCTGGTCTTCTGGACTAGTCGAGAGAGAGTTTGGGGACGAGCTGCCCGTAGGCACCGCGCAATTGAGGCCATCTTGAGGTTGGGTCGGGTGGTGGTAGTGGATTAGAATGAAAGGTGTTTAGAGTGGTTTTGGATTTGGTGATCGAGGTGAGGTAAGGTACTGATGGAATTTCGGAGAGAGAGAGAGAGAGAGGTCTGTCTGATGATAGCGTCGAAAAATGCCGGGGTCAGAAAGGGCAGCTTTAGACCGATGCGTGCCAGTTGCTAATCAGATAACACTGTTCCAACTGGTGAGCCTCAGGGCAGTAGCTACAGTTTGAAGAAAAATAATACACTGTCTATAGTAGAAGAGTAAGCCAATCATTTAGCTTGAACAAGCTGCCCCTCCGCTACTCTTTGTTACCTGCCTTACGAGAGAATTACAACACGGCGAGAAACATTTCGGTCACCGTTGCGGCCCGGCGTCTGTCTGCAATGAGCCGGCGTTCATTCATAAGAGGCTATATGTAGGTACCCCCAGGTATTCTCATCTCTCGATCTACCACTTGATGCTTAATGGGCCGAAGCTTTCCTCTGTCCTTCGATACCTACCTAACCTAAGCTATAGAGGTATGTATCTAGAAAGTAAAAGGTCACACTGCAAGCTTCGATGTCAGCAAGAGAACAATGCATATGCCGATGATCCACGCAGCTCGATATGCCTTAACCTAGGCGCATTGATGTTATCTTTTTGATGTTATCTTTTTGCGCGTGTCGTTTATATGAGTACTGGATGAACATGGATAAAAGTATGGAACATGTCAACAACCTCCAACCATCATTCTCGATATGATGAACACAGTAGTTATATAGATGAATGGATGATGGATAGATAGAGATAGATATTGGCAAATGAGAATGCTGATTATAAGAAATGAAAAGACTAAATAAATGTCCCCATCATTGCTGAACAACTGACTCAATGCCATGATTACACAGTTGAAGCGCGTCGCGTCTGACGTGGTGGGTGGGATTCGCATGACTCGACATCTCATTCGCCCGTGTTTCCTCTTCGTCGGCGCCCCGTCACGGTTCAACTTGCACACAATCCAATCGGAGGAATGGATTACACTTGAACTGGATGAGATGCAGTGGTGGTCGCCTTGTTATACTAGACTTTAGTTTATATCATACATATACGTATACAGTATTCAACTCGCGGAGAGGGGTTCCTAATAATCAGTTATTCCCATGCATATTATCATTGTCATTACCTAGGTACTCCGTACATACTTCAGGGACCGTTCAACTTAAACGAAACAAAACAAATCTTCATCAATCAAATAAAGTAAACATTCGAGTCCGACAACGACCAATCCGGCATCGCCAGCAAATAATCGACCACAGTTCGTTTGTCATCTTGACGATTCTCCAATAAGAATACTAATTCATCGGGCAGACTGTGGGTCATTTCAATCAACTACCACCGACTGCAAACTTCCCTTTGTTCTATTCCATCTAGACCCGAAACTGGGGGCCTCCATCCGCTTCACAATCCCAGTTGACGTTGATCTTTACCTTCACTTCACTTGATTACCTACCTACATTACATGTACTTTATTCTCGCTTTTTAGAACTACTATCAGATTGTTTGAAAGGTGCGTGTGTGTGTGTCTCCCTCTCTCTCTCTACCCCTTCTCACCCCTCCTGTTCCACTGGGCTGTCTATGTTCAACCGTATTTGAGACCCACGACATTGTCTTGTCTCAGACCGTTCAGCTTCGCCCAGCTCTCGACGCCTGACTGACCTCATCCCATCGACTGATGCTGATCATGGTCTAGAGCACACGTGGAACATTCCTCCTCCCTTGAGTATCCCGTTGTACGAGGCTGAACGCCGTCCATCCATTCCATCCCGGCTCCGTTCTTCCTTCTCTCTCATATCTCTCGCTCGACGGATATCGGCTACAATATAGTCAAAGGTCTTCGGGCCAATTTATCGACCGCTATAGACACAATGATGGAACAGGATCCTTATGCTGCATCCGCATCTGCACCTGCATCTGCACCTGCACCTGCACTTGCACAGGCCCCCGGACCCCACGATCCCCTTGACCAAGACCCCCTCGCAGCCATGGAAGCTTCCCCGCAAAACGGTCATGAACTATACCACCGGCATTCACAATCCGACCAAGGCCTCAACCAAAACATCCACCATATAGACGAAACTGCTGACCCCAACCTTCGATACGAGACCCCTCCCGCCCAATCCCAACCTCAATCCATATCAAGACCCCCATCACAACTCTCGGGTGCCGGCGGCGATGGCAGACAGACATCATACAGCGATCGAGGAAGCAACGGCCCCGAGGCCAGCACACGGAACCAGGTTGTCATCAAGGTCGGCATGGTCGGAGATGCTCAGATTGGCAAGACCTCTCTGATGGTAAAATATGTCGAGGGCAGCTGGGACGAGGACTACATCCAGACATTGGGCGTCAACTTCATGGAGAAGACCATCAGCATCCGAAATACCGAGATCACCTTCAGCATATGGGATCTGGGCGGTCAGCGAGAATTTGTCAACATGCTCCCCCTCGTCTGCAATGACGCCGTCGCCATCCTTTTCATGTTCGACTTGACGAGGAAAAGTACGCTCAACAGCATCAAGGAGTGGTATCGCCAAGGACGAGGC
Organism: Xylariaceae sp. FL0255; assembly: GCA_022578795.1. Classification (NCBI taxonomy): domain Eukaryota; kingdom Fungi; phylum Ascomycota; class Sordariomycetes; order Xylariales; family Xylariaceae; species Xylariaceae sp. FL0255. Next base: position 82,433 of record MU388953.1, on the reverse strand, counting down.
TTCAACAAGACCGCCATTCCCGTCTTAGTTGGCACTAAATACGATCACTTTGTCAACTTCCCTCGCGAAGATCAAGAGGAGATCTCCAACCAGGTTCGGTCTCTTCTTCTTTTCTTACCACAACAGACTTTGCTAACTTGACCTCCTTTCAGGCACGACGATTTGCCAAGGCCATGCGCGCTTCATTAATCTTCAGCAGTACGAGTCACAGTATCAACGTCCAAAAAGTAACCGAGCCCCCTTTTCCATCTCCGGCAGTTCCATACTAACAGTCTTCCAGATCTTCAAAATTGTCCTTTCCAAGGCTTTCGACCTCAAATGCACGATACCCGAGATCGAGAATGTCGGCGAACCTCTTCTACTCTATCAGTCGTGCTAGCATCTACTCCTCAATTGGATGAATATCTGGTGCTCCAGTTTGTTTGCCCGCTTGCTGCGCATTCGAGTCAGCCCGTTTTGGAGATGGAGTGAAGGAGTCGCAATGATAATAGAACATCACAACTTAACTACCGCTTACGTTTGAACGGCCGTCTAATCAGCATTCATACCCTTCCATCCTATCGTATCGAGGTCCACGGGGCATCTGTCTGACCGACACTCGCTTCGGTCCCTCGGCCCATCAGTAGCAATTCATTGCCGAATCTTGTCGAGGATCATTGCCTCATGACAGCAGGCAACACCCCAAGAAGATTCAATCGCGGTCTACCCCCACGCGCGCGCACATTTCTTTTGTTCTGGCGATTTCCCACGGCTCTCCGAAATGCTGATGACGGCTCTATTGCATCAAGGAAGGAGCGCTCCTTTCTCCCATACAGGGGACCCGGGGACTTCCTTCATGTTTACGGTGTTTTTCGGAATGGTTACTGGAAGGACGTTCTAGGAGTTGAATCGGGCCAGTGATGGATGAGCAAGAGCAAGGACAGAAGCATGATCACCCGCATTAATTTGCCTGCTCTCCAAGGCACTACCTCCCTAGGTAGGTACTCGCTCTGTACGTGGGGTCCTGGGCGGGTTGATATTTCAAGAGAAAGTTCTGCGAAAAGGATACAAGCAGCTGGTCATTCCTCTTACTACTGCAAACTGTAATAACTAACTTTGTGTTGTCGAATTCATACAGAAGCAAAGAAGAATACTCTGGCGTCGGTGATAGACGAGAAGGAATATGGAGGGCGGGAGGAAGAAATGGCAAATGTTCTATCCTATTGCTGCTACGTGTTGTAGCTAGCTCAATACATAATGCCTGGCTGGCTGACAGTCAACCCGATAGTAAGAATGCGAAACAAGAGTTCAAGAAGACGGCCAAGACTCCAAATCGGAAGCTGATGATTAATTGATATTTTCTGTACATGCTTGTCTGATCTGCTCTGTTCTAAAAAGGCTCATAATGTTCAACGCCTTACCCTACTCTTTGCCATGCGGCATCACTGGTCGCTGAATGAATGATAAAGATGAACAAATGATGGCCTTGTCTTCCTCGCTTTATCGGTCTTCTCTTCGTCTGCCGAACCTCAAACCTCTCAGGATCAATAGAAGCTGATCGGCTTATTAATCTACCTATGCACGTCATGCTGTATGGAAGTAGGTTGTTTGTTCTCTAGACTCAAGTCGAATTGGTGGCCATTGGGGAGAAATCGGTATGAGATGGAGATATTATTTCGACTTCTTGCCCTCCTTGTCATCTTTGCTGTCTTTGCCGTCTTTGTCTTTAGAGCTTTCCTTCTTGTCGTCATCACCGTCGTCGTCGCTCTTCTTCTCCTTGTCGCCAGATTCTGACTTTGTGTCTTTCTCGGACGAGGCATCGTCATCATCATTCTTTTTCTGGTCTTTCTCCTCTTCACTCTTCTTGCCGTCCTTGTTATTCTTGCTGTCATTTTGGTCATCTGAGGAATCGTCATCTTCTTCTCCTTCTCCCTCGCCATTTGAGGCGTCTGCGTCGCTGTCCTTAGACTTCTGTTTATTTTCGTCCTTATCTTTCTTGTCATTCTTCTTGCTCTTGTCCTCATTGTCATCATCCTGGCTGGTGGTCTCCTCCTTGTCGGCTTCGGCGTCCTCATCTTTACCTTCACCTCCGTCGTCGTCATCGTGCGATTCTTCTTCGTGAGATTCGTGGTGTGATGACTTGGACGGAGCGCTGGAGTAGACAACGCTTAGACCGGCTATCGTGAATGCTGCGGAAGCTAGAAGCCTACGTTGGGAACATGTAAGCTAACAGCGCGCGATGTTGCATTCTCCATTGAGAATCAAGGCTTACCATGGCATGTCGCTTGATTTTGACGCTACCTCGGATGCGCTGGCGTAGCCTCTTCTGCCAATTGGCAAGTTGATTTTACTGCGGCTTGACATGAAGATGTGTCTTGGTCTTGTTGAGCTACGGAGGGCGGCGGTGGCCCGGTGACTGAAGAGACGGGTGGAGGACATTTTTTATTTTTTTTTTTTCCTTATTTGGCGCTTCGCTTAAGGGAGTTGATGGGGTTCTTTGTGAAGGTCGTTGCGAGAAAAATGTGAACGGGTTGATGATGTTAATGGAGCCTGTTCGTGATTCAGCTGAGTAGGATTGCCGAGGAGAAAAGAAGTGTTGGGGGGGATTCAATTGAGTTTTGGGACGCGGGTGATGTAAATTAACGGAAATACCGGGAGCTGACTAGGTGAGCAGAGATTGAGGCTGGGTGGCTGGCAAGCTCCCCGCCAGATTCCATGTTTTTTTATTGAAGACAAGGGTGTGAGGTCTGGGGAAACAGCTTCTTGGAGCTCTAGTGGAGTTCACGGGTGCTATTCGACGTCATCATATTGATTCTTCGGTAACCGGCATTAATATCCCATTTTCGCGGACTGCTAGAACAAAGTACCTAACATCATACATCTGATATCTCTGGCAGTATCATTATCGTCATGGATGAGAACACAACAGCGAATCTATTGAAATAATCTGCTCCATGTAGCCCTACTTCGCTCAAAATGCACTGTTTCGGTGAGGAACAGTGCTACCTACAGTCAGAGCCGCCGGGGGAAAGGCTGTTGGTAACAGTGCCCCGAGCAGTCGATCGGAATTCCCGTGCTGATTTCGTGGATTTCAAGGTCAAAGCTGTCAGCTTACATGAAAAGCTATCTACTTTACCAGCGGTTGGAGTTTTGAGTTTCGGTACCTCGACCTAGGCAAACGCGTTGCAAGGGAGGGCCTACGGTCCATGTTATCCACAGATGACCCAGCTGCAATCGTGGCCCGTCCATAGGGCAAGAGAAAAATCGTAGGCGCCGTACAGGCCGCAAGAGGCCGTTTTCACCGCCTTCACATGAGTAACTAGTCAGGCTTGCCACGCTAGCATCGCGCGAAGAACGAGAGGGACGTGGATATCACATGGTGCGTCAGGCTGTTGTGATGTGGGAATTCATCTTGTCGGCCTCGTCGAACGTGCCGCAGCTCATCGACTTTGCGTTCTTAGGCGACGATACCGGCAGCTAGAGGGGGCATTTAGTCCGGAGTCCAAATGAAACCATGCCTATGCTACCGGGCGGTTTACATCAATCACCGCCGTTCAGATCATTACCCAAAGGACAGTAGCGATCATTTAAGTTGTCGGATTCTTTAGAAACGATTGTCATTAATAAACATTTCTTGCAGTCTACCGTACCTATCTTTTCCGATTTTATTTGCAACTCACACAGCAGATACTCTAGCCTGTGACCCATGATTTCTCTTTCACTGTACCCCAGGCACCCCCCTTCAAATCTGCCGGTCGAATGATTAACGTGTCTTGGGAGTGGACTTGTTTTCGCAAGCACGCAGATCGACCTGTCGTCGTAAAAAGACCTCTCATTTTCGTCGCTTTGACTGCCCGAACGAACTCCTCGAGGCAACCGAGGGTGCTTCTATCGTCAAGCCAGTGAAGGCCCTCCACGACGCAGAATATCGGCTCGGGTATGAGCGAGAGAAGATCGCAAAACATACGCATCATCTCCGGCCAACTCTGACTGCATCCGTCTAAGAGCTGGAAGCGCGTCTCGGACAAATCAATCGCCGTTTCGATCCTATCTTCTAGTAGCTCTATCATCTGCCGAATCAATGCGCACATCATGGCAACGCTCGCTTGGGCCTCGCGTGAGCTATTGCCTGGTCTGAGATCTTCACCTCTGCGCAGCTCGCAGCAACTACGCAATGAGATGTCGGTTAGAGATGACTCAGTGACCAAGTTGGTTTCGACAGCGATCAACTCACTAAGACATCGTGGAGATGCCAGCTTGCTCAGCTAGCTCTACCACCTTGGTCGATAGAACAGAGATGGGATTTGCACCGTCCGTTGCACTTAAAGATGGCCCTTCGATCCAAAGTATCTTGGTAGTATCTTGTCCCATCCATTCGGACAGTCGTTTCATAATCACTGGGGTGGCCCGAGTTGGCCTTACTCGATCATCGAACATTCGAACTCGATCTCTATGGAAAAAATCCTCCAGGTGGCGAGAGCTGAGTGCTATGCTATCAGACGACCATAAGGCCGTGGGTGGAGTTGCGATATGAGATATATCACTTATCGTATTCATCGACCGGAATGGGAGAGCTTCGAGCCTCGTGGCTGGAAGTGAGTCGACTGAGAATGCTTCTAGTTTTGAATTAGATGGCTATTTCCCGCTCCCCCCCCTATCCTCTTCGAAAAGTCACTTACCACCCTCTAATGATCGCATATCTTTAAGCCACATGACCGCTTCATCACGAAGGGTCTCATTCAGAAGACTCACGAATTTCATAACGGCTGCATTAGCGCTTTCTTCGATCAGTCGTTGTCTATCTTCGCGACTCTCTAAAGCCGTCTTGTTCAATGTTTCCGCGGCCAGCGCCATTTCAACTCGGAATCGGGCATCGACCTCTTGACCAGCTTCAAGCTTATGCGCCACATTTTCCAAAACAAGCATCATTTTTCGCTGCTCGGCTCTGGATTCTTGGGCTGCCATAATCTTAACCTGATCAGATTTGGACTTTATCCTCGAGATCTGCTTTTCGAATTTCTGCAAGAAATCCTCATTGAAAGAATCCAGGAATCTTCTCTTTCGCTTCCGAGTGATCCATTCCATGACGTCTGAGAGAAAGGCGAAGATTTGGGCGTAAAAGTCGGCTATCAGTTGTAGCATCTCCGGTGTCCTATAAAGATTTAACTCGGATTTGCTTTCTGCCACTCCCTCGCTGATGATACACAGCGCCTCTCCTAGGCCCTCGGCTATGCGTTCATGATTCACGCTGGCCTAGATCACGATTAGTGTCTCACTTCGATCACAAGATCACCTCCTGTACCTTGATGATAACATTTAAAACGCCCGCAAATATGGTTACGCTAGACGTTGTAAGAGACTTACGATGCTCTTGCTTGATAGTGTAGGATTTAACTTACTGGACTAAAGTCAGCACCTGAACATCATGAACAATTTCGCAACATCTCTGTAGATACTCACCTAGTCGTTGCTATCAGGCAGAATCTCTAGGAAAGTCTTGTGCGCATTTATAACCCTACAAAAACGATGAAAATAGTTCATCGCCTTTCCTCGTCGGGTGCTGTCCTTCATTGCTTTTATTGCTGTCATACTGTCCTTCACGAGCTCGACTACCCCTTCTATTGTGGGCTCGGAGCGGTTCAGAACGAGTCGGTCGCACTCGTCACCGTTGTGTAAGAATGGAAGCCACTTCTCGCAAAGTTCTTTCGACTTGATAGCTATTACCTTGGTCACAGGATCTCTGCCGTTCATAGAATCAGCAACGCCACGACTGGTCTTCCAAGACAAAGAGGAAAAGAAAAAAAGAAAAAAAGAATCTATACTCATCTATCTCTACGTCGTCTGGGGATAAGAGTTTTCGCCATGGGTTGGTTGTGTCCTTAGTATCAGGTTGCGTGTTCAGTAGAATTAGACTTGCCGCCTGGCTGCCAGCTCCGATCGGCAACCTGCCTTTGAGATCGCTGCTGTACATTCTGACTATTTTTCGAGATTCTAAGATATCGTTTTCCCTGAGAAGCATTGCCTAAACTATGATCAACCCGTGGTTGACAATCAATCGGGTTCACGATTGCACCCAAAACCAGGAGTATTGGGAATAAAAGGAACACACCGTCGTGAGGGGGCAGGCCGCGGACCACGAGATGGTACGACCAGGCAAACTTCATGCAGGCTGAGCACAGCCGCAGTGCATGGTCACATCAGCTCTTCTCACTCGAGGCATCAATCCGGGCCCTCGACTTGCCCCTCAACCAGGCAGTAACTCGTGCGGGGTTAGGATATCCCTCCTCGGACAACACACGAAATAGACGTTCTCAATCCCTCTATCCACTCTTACTCTACAATATCAGGTCTAATCAGACTGTACGGTGCTTTTTTGCGGACTTCCACACATCATTCCAAGCCTTTTCGCTGCAGTGGCTTTCTGTATTGCACAACCTGGCTCCAACAGTATTTCACGATGAATGTTCTGCCAACAGAACCAGTTGCGAACGGAGCATGGATGAGATTTTGCGAAGAACACAGGAACAGCGAGAGCAACAAAATCATCTCTAGAGAAGTTACGAAAGGGCTGGATGACGACACCGACGAACCTGGTAGCAACTCAGACACCTATATGAATGTGCCAGCTTTCGAGCTCGTTACTACACACAGATATACAACACTACCTACAGGTCCTGATGATTCAATAATTGCGAAGAAGAACAGCGACGAGCCTCCGACTCGATCGTTGCATTTATACTCACCAGCACTCACCAATGCTCTTAGGTCTGTGGTTGAATACTATCCCTCTCAAGACCTCTCGGGCAACATCGTAATACGCTGGCCCTATGCCGTCTTGGTCCATCATTATGATGCACTCTTGGAATTTCGGAACGATGTATCCGCAAAAAACGACGCGGACTTATGCGAAAGAGAAACAGGTGCTGTTGAGCATATCGACTTACTCCTACGGTTCCTGGATTGCACTATAATGCCAGAGGTACGCAAGGAGATGGAACGAAATGAAAAAGGCCTGTACACTTATGAATATGCCTGGGTCTTCTATAAGCCCGGCGACACAATCCTCCTTAGTTTTCGAGAAGAAACGAATCTCAAGCCACGGGTAATTCATTCATCCACATGGGGGACTTTCGTCTACCCACCGACCGCGTGGAATCTCAAGTCTTGGTATTTGAAATACGACGGCACTTATGTAGAAAGATATAAAGATTCTTCGGAACTACTCCCGTTTGACGGAGAATCGCGCTTGGAGGACCTCAAAGTCAATCTCGATGATTTGGAATCAGGGGCTACGAGGAAAGAAATATCCGACCAGCTTGATTACGGGAAGAGGTACTGGGAACTCCTAAAGGGCCAATGCAAATACCACAGTGGGAAAACTGAGAATTTTCCACACAACGAGGTGGGTGTCTCTTCTACATGTTGCCCTTGAACAAGCCATTCACCAAGAATCTAGGTCAACGGTCTGGTCATGGTTGACCCCAAAACATACTACACGCAAGAAAGATCCCCCCAAGGAAATAAGATTAGCGGAGAAGATTGTCGTGTATGGCTATCGGATTGCCAATGTCGAGTTTGCAAAAAGAAGAAAACCGAGCTTGAGGTGTCTCAGCTCGCCTCAGTGTTCGAGAAATACAACAGTATTGCTCCTGAAACCTGGATAGAACTGACAGACCATCAATACATATTATGTGCCGACTCAATACCAGCATTCGTCTTTCGAACTCGATCATGGGGTCAGTCCTGTTCATACTTATATATCGCACCCAGTGTCAGAGACTGTCTTCTAACAAGGATATAGAGACGGTCCATGTGAAAAACCTGTCCGGTCCATTGTTCGACGAAGCGAAGATCGACTATCTCATCATGGATTCTACACGTAAAAACACTTTGATGGCACTATCAAAGAGTTTTGCACGGATCAATAAGGATGGCGAGCAGTTGGCCCGAGAACCTTGGGCGGCAGATTTTGTTGCAGGTAAAGGCCATGGTCTGATGGTATGTACAGAGCTTTCGGCAAATATCCCATTAATCTGAGAAGCCATAAGTCCCAAGACCCCTAAGCTAACTCTTGTTTCAGTAGGTCTAAGATCGCTCACCAGTAGAAATCCTAAGGAACTATCGCTCTGGTCATTTCAGAAATATGACTTTCGAGACTAATGCATGATATCTAACCGACTAGTTTTCTTCTCCATGGGCGCCCTGGCGTTGGCAAGACTTGTACCGCCGGTGAGTTTTCGGATGGGGTATGTCTTTTAACATTGATTGTGGAGTCTGATAACCGTAAAGAGTGCATTGCGTCCTTTACCAAGCGACCGCTCATGATCCTAACACCTAGCGATATCGGTACCGATCCAGAAGACGTGGAAGACAATCTAGTTAGAAACTTCAAACTCGCCAAGCGATGGAATGCTGTCTTACTCATAGATGAAGCGGATGTCTTCATGGAGCGACGTTCTACCGCAGACCTAGTTCGAAATAGTCTAGTGGCAGGTATGTGCTGTTGAAGCCTGGTCGAAGGGGAATAGCTAATGTCGTAACTTTTCTCAGCATTTCTTCGCGCACTTGAGTTTTACGACGGGATTCTGTTCCTAACGACAAACCGTGTCGGCTCATTTGATGACGCATTCATATCCCGTGTGCACGTACAGATGTACTACCCCGAATTCAACGACGAGCAGCGTCAAGCGATTTGGAAAACGTTCATAGACAAACTCAACCGAGAGCGTAGTGATATTCGTATCACCATCGACGCCAAGGAATACATTCGTGGAACAGAAATAAGGGCTCTGAAATGGAACGGTCGCGAGATTCGGAATGGTGGGTTATGCATTCTTGAACACCTTATCTCGTCCAAAGAGAAGATGACTGTGGTCTTTTGGGTTATATGCTGACGTAGATTTGCAAATAGTCTTCCAGACCGCCGTGTCCCTTGCCGAATACGAATCGGAGAAAGACGAAGAGGGCAACACCATGGTCACGGATGAACATCTCAAATCTGTCATCGATTTGTCGAAAGACTTCAAGGGCTACTTGAGCGAGCTTCACGGTGCTGATGAGGCCAAACGAGCCGAGCGCTATTTGGAACGACTGGATACATTTCAGTGAGGATGAATGCAGTGGTGTGATAGCAGCCTGCGACATTTCTTCTCTCCCTTGGTATCGCTGGACTTGGGCTTGAACGAAAGGATACTGCCAGTTTTCTCTTTCAACCTGCGAGCTTTGATATTTCATGATGGTATGAACGAATTATTTTTTTGTTGCTGGAATTGACTTTGTCGCATATCTGTGCAGTACGAAAACAGTACAAATACGGAAAATATGGTTAGTCTATAAACAGCTACTGACGGTCTGAGGGCCAATCGAAGTGATTTCAAATATGATGACTGGTCAGATTCGAGGCGATCTTGTCAGATAGAGTGCCAGGGAATCAGATCGACTGCACTCACTCCTAAGCACACAAGGGCTTATCGATAAGCCGGTGAGGTATTGGAAGCCTTGATAGCCTTATACATTATTGATAGTCAGAGTAGCGTCGATAACCATAGTAAGTAGCTATAAGGGGTCTTAATAGCCATGATATAAAGGTCGCCAGCTGTCAGTAGTCGTAAGTGCCCGTGGGCAGTGTTTTGGGTTTGAGGTAACGAAGATGTTGGAATACAAAGAAGCTGGGCAGCACCGATGAGACTTGGTAGGGGCCATGTCACGGTAAAAATCGACGCCGATATCACCGAGGTGGTAATACCGGTCTATGTCACCACGACAGACATAATTCAGTGCTTTCAGGTCTTAATCGGGGGGCCCTCATATTTTAAGTGAATGACCAGCTCATAATTGTCCAGATAGTCAGAGCCCAACCCGGCCACAAGTCAGGCGTATCACCTACCTGTTTCGTAACCTACTAATCGAACCGCGTTAGAAATATCCGGGGTAGTGTCGTCCGGATACCCACTTCCCCGCATTACAGGAGCCCTCAGTCAGTGTCTCTCGGTGAAGCCCGATGAATCACAAACTTGAGTTATTCTTGACTGTGGATTGGGAGATCAATTAGGTAGTATTGAGTTGCAATGCTCAAACTCTATATCTTCATTAGTGACAAGCATAATGCAGGAGAGAAGGGGTGACATATAGAGAAGGGGAAGCGGACACGCAGCGCTGCAAAAGAGGCAGGATCGGCAACTTCTCCAACGGGCCGAAGCTGCTAACAGGTGCGTAACAAATCAGTGAATCGTACGTTGCTGCAAGTACGGGTATATGCTGGTGCGACTGAATTAGAAATTGTGTACAATGGAACCGCCGAGGACAGCCGCATTCGCACAACAGGATGAAACCCTAGCATGCACGCTCATTGGTCTCAAAACATCCAAGCGAGGATAATCTATTGACCTGCCCAAACGTATCATCTGTAGTCACTTCGGTTATCCTGGGGGGGGAGAACGTGGGCACTGCGGGCGAGAAAGGAGGGATTCGCTATTCCAACAGGGAAGGTTTTCAGCGAGCCTGGCTATAAAATGTTGACAGCGCATTCGTTCTTTGACTTCCTTGTTCATGTCTCTGGCGTCACGCGTATCAATGGAGGAGGGGGGGAGAGGGGAAGAAAAAAGAGGATCTACATCCCCGGAGCGCCGCGGGAGGTGGGAGGCTGGGCTAGGCACACCAAGACTATTGAACTGGGGAGGGGATTGATCTCCGTTTTGCCGCTCTTAACCAGGTTCGGTTTGGATTGGAGCCAGTAGAGCTGCTGGCCAAGCTGCCACAGACCTAGCTACCCTTGCGACTGATTGTTGGAGAAAGAATGTGTGAACGTCGCCTCTTCTTTTCTCCCCTCTCCTCCGAACAAAACAATTTTGTGTGCGAAAATAGTATCACTTTGATTGATATCCGTACTTTGTTTTCATCTCTCTCGTGCGCGCTCGAGCTCGAGCTATCATCTGAGCTCCTACCGCCTCATGATTGTTGCTCTTCGAATGCGACTGGTGGCCTTGCAAGGTTGAATGAGAAGATCGATCGGAGAATCGAATCTCTCTGACTGCATGGCCGCCGGCTTTTCATTGTTGCTTCTTTCGAACACCAGGATCTGTTGACCGATGGTGTTTTTGTTGTCGGCACAAACAGCATCATCATGATTCCCGTTGCTTTTTCCCGCCCGGCGCTGGTCGCTAACCATGCCTCGCCTCGTGCTACCCAACATCTCACACGACAGGCTGTGTCTCGTTTTCTAGGTAGGTTTTCCGTCCGTGTCTCGCTCGAGCGTTAAATGTCAAGCTTGCATAATGATGTGTTGTGCTTTGCTTATCGTGCTGCTAAGCTGTAAATACTGATGCAACAGGCACCGTCCGTGCAGACCTGACGCCACAATCTGCTTCTGCTGCTGCAGCAATTTGCATCCGCCGCCAATGGAACAGCACCCACGCCACCAAGCAGCCAACTGTGCTTCCTGCGCTGCCGAAGCGCAACCTTGACAATAACCGAGCTGCTGCTGCCGCCGCCGCCGTTGCCGCTTCCGTGGGGAGGACAATCCCCATTACGTCGTATTCGACCGTAGTCGAAGGCGAAACCCGGGCAACACCCTATGTCGATCTTACCGTCGGCGTACCACGCGAGACGTTCAGCAATGAGCGCCGTGTCGCCATCTCGCCTCAAAATGTTACCCTTTTGAAAAAGAAGGGTTTCGGCAAAGTCATCATCGAGCGCGGTGCCGGCGCCGAAGCCGATTTTCTCGATGAGGCTTACGAGAAGGCCGGCGCCACTCTGGTTGAGCCGGGCGCAGTTTGGGGTGCCGCCGATATCGTCCTCAAGGTCCGAGCACCCAATTTGACCGAGATTGATCGCCTTAAGGAAGGTGCAACGATTATCTCCATGTTGCAACCCGCGCAGAATAAGGATATTGTCGAACGTCTTGCTTCGCGCAAGGTTACCTCGTTCGCTATGGACATGGTCCCGCGTATCTCACGCGCGCAGGTGTTCGATGCGCTGAGCTCGATGGCTAATATCGCGGGCTATAAAGCTGTTCTTGAAGCTTCGAATAATTTCGGTCGGTTCCTGACCGGACAGGTCACGGCTGCTGGAAAGATTCCTCCTTGCAAGGTTCTCGTCATCGGAGCTGGTGTCGCGGGCCTGAGCGCGATTGCTACGGCGAGACGAATGGGTGCTATCGTTCGAGGTTTCGATACGCGATCTGCCGCGCGCGAACAGGTCCAATCTCTCGGCGCCGAGTTTATCGAGGTCGAAATCGAGGAAGATGGTTCTGGAGCTGGTGGTTACGCCAAGGAAATGTCACCCGAGTTTATTGCCGCCGAAATGAAATTGTTCAAAGAGCAAGCCCAAGATGTCGATATCATCATTACGACTGCTTTGATTCCTGGCCGACCTGCCCCGAAGCTTATTACTAAGGATATGCTCGATGTCATGAAGCCTGGGTCCGTGGTTGTCGATCTTGCGGCTGAGGCGGGCGGTAACTGTGAAAAGACCGAAGCTGGGAAACTCGTTACCTACAACGATGTGAAGATCATTGGTAAGATTCCATTATCCTAGTGTGAAGAAAGTCTGTGACTTATGATCGTTCAGGTTATACCGATCTCCCCTCGCGACTACCAACCCAATCTTCCACACTGTACTCGAACAACATCGTCAAGTTCCTATTATCGATGGCGCCGAAAGACAAAGCGTTCGGTGTTGATCTCAGCGACGAAGTAGTCCGCGGCGCAATCGTGACCCTCAAGGGAGACATTCTACCACCGGCACCACGACCGGCGCCCCCTCCCACTCCCGCTCCGAAAGCCGCCGCTAAGCCAGAGGAAGCCGCTGTCGCTTTGACCCCATGGCAGAAGACTACCCGTGAAGTTGCGGGTGTCACAACTGGTATGGGTGCTGCTTTGGCGCTCGGCAAGCTTACGGGTCCCTTGTTTATGGGCAACGCTTTCACTTTCGCTCTGGCTTCTCTTATTGGATATCGTGTCGTTTGGGGTGTTACGCCTGCTCTTCACTCGCCGCTGATGAGTGTCACTAATGCCATATCTGGTATGTTTCTTCTCTTCTCTCACATGATCCTAGATGCAGGTCCTGACAGCTGGCTGACTCGGAACAGGAATGGTTGGTATCGGTGGCTTCTTCGTCATGGGTGGCGGTTATCTCCCAGGAACGATTCCTCAAGCTCTCGGTGCTGCTTCCGTTCTTCTGGCCTTCGTAAATGTGTCCGGCGGCTTTGTGATCACGAAGCGAATGCTTGATATGTTCAAGAGTAGGTCTTGCTCTCCGACTCCAACATCCATCTCCTCATTTCATGTATGTGCTGACATGCATGAATCTAGGACCCACCGATCCTCCCGAGTATCCTTGGCTATGGGCTGTTCCCGGTGTCCTGTTCGGTGGGGGCTTCCTCGCCGCTTCTGCGACCGGTGCTGCGGGTCTCGTACAGGCCGGATACTTGGTCAGCTCTATTCTATGTATCAGCTCCCTGTCCGGTCTTGCCACCCAAGCTACGGCCCGCATGGGTAACCTGCTCGGCATCTTGGGTGTCGGATCTGGTGTTTTGGCCTCACTCCTGGCTGTTGGTTTCAGTCCTGAGGTTCTTACTCAGTTCGGTGGGCTCGCGACTATCGGCAGTATCCTCGGATTCGTCATCGGTAAACGAATTACGCCTACTGATCTACCCCAGACCGTCGCCGCATTGCACTCAGTCGTAGGCCTCGCGGCTGTGCTAACCAGTATTGGCAGCGTCATGGGCGGTCTTGACCACATCACGACTTTACATCTTGTCACAGCATACATGGGCGTACTGATCGGTGGCATCACCTTCACCGGTTCCCTTGTTGCATTCATGAAACTCGCCGGGAAGATGTCGTCCAAGCCCCTTCTATTCAAAGGCAGACACGCTGTCAACGGCGGCATGCTCGCCACGAACATAGCGACAATGGGAGCCTTCGTCACAATGGCACCTGGCTCCCCAATGATAGCGGCATGCGCATTAGGCGCTAACACTATCCTCTCGTTCGCGAAGGGCTTTACGACGACATCTGCAATCGGAGGTGCAGATATGCCGGTCGTCATCACCGTGCTGAACGCCTACAGTGGTTTCGCACTCGTCGCCGAGGGATTCATGCTTGAGAATCCACTTCTCACAACCGTCGGTGCGCTTATAGGTGTTTCTGGTTCGATCCTCTCATACATCATGTGCGTAGCAATGAATCGATCTCTGACGAATGTCTTATTCGGCGGCATTTCGTCGTCACCCGCCGCGAACGAAGAATTTAAAGTCGAAGGTACGGTCGTGCAGACGACAGTCGACGACACAGCCGAAGCGCTAGTCAACGCCGAGAGCGTCATCATCGTCGTCGGATACGGTATGGCAGTCGCCAAAGCGCAGTACGCCATCAGCGAAATCACGAAGAGTCTACGCGACAAAAATATCAACGTGCGATTCGCGATTCATCCTGTCGCGGGCCGCATGCCAGGCCAGTGCAATGTTTTGCTCGCTGAGGCTAGTGTGCCGTATGATATCGTGCTCGAGATGGATGAGATCAATGATGATTTTGGCGATACCGATCTCACGCTTGTTATCGGCGCTAATGACACAGTCAATCCGATTGCACTGGAGCCTGGCAGCCCGATTGCCGGTATGCCGGTTCTGCATGCTTGGAAGAGTAAGCAGGTCATTGTTATGAAGCGTGGCATGGCTTCTGGATATGGTATGTTCTCTTATTCCTTTTACTCGCCTACTCCCTTTCGCTTTTGCGTTGATGATAATGTACTGACTGATCATATAGCCGATGTGCCTAACCCGATGTTCTATATGCCTGGTACCAAGATGTTGTTTGGAGATGCTAAGTCGAGTTGTGATGGTAAGCCTTTCCTTTCCTACATGCATCCTGTCACGCCCCAGAAACCTCTAGATCAGATTTCGAAGATGCTGACCAAGATCTACTTTCATAGCTATCAAAGCAGCTGTCGAGTCTCGATTAAGTTCTTCATAGATCTAGACCTATTACTGCCTATATAGATTCCGGTCTGTCTGGTATTATTCTAGATCTTCTTCCTCTTGAAACTTTTCATGAATTGTTATTGTCTTTGAAGAGTCATGTTTTGCGACTGCATATATCATGTCACTTGTACATATGTGGTTTTCCTTGTATTCACATTCACAATTCTGCTATGGAATGTCTCTTTTCTCAAATAGGTGATGCGCATGGGAGATAATTTGACTGCTTCAAGGTTTTGGATCCTAGCATTTAAACTGTCTTATCCCTATCATATATCTAAGAACGCGTATGTTCATCCTCCATAGCTTGGATCATTATGGAAGTATGATTCTAGACGGCCCAGAGGTCCATTACTTCAGTATGAATAGAGCTCTATGAATGTTTATTACAGTATCATTGACCGGTTTACAAGTTGGTTAGTGTCAATAGGTACGCACAGATACATCATTTTTCTTTTTTCCATGTATTATTACTGTTGATATTGCTTATAGGATTTAGCAGCTTGGGTATTCATCTGCCAGAACGTATAAAATACGGGATTTCGCTTTGTCAACATCCCAAGATATTACCGCCGAGTCGCAAGTATTTTGTTAGGTTCATACTCGCAGTATAGATGTTGGATAGGCGTTAGGTTACACATGCCACTGACCTTCCGGCTTCTCGGCCGAGACATATTGACGGCTTGTCGAGCAGTCTGATACCGGGTTTCCCTGGCCCCTTTTTATGTTGTGGGGAATCATCTCGATATAACAAATGAGACTTCATCTAGAATATGATTTCCAATAATACTGGTCGTCTCAAAATCTTCTACCTGTGAAACCCAGCTTCACAGTTAGATGATGGCACCAACTATAAGATGGATTAATACAGCCCCAGCGGCTTCATTCCCGTTTGTCGGACTCACACAAGATAGTAAAAGAATCTCCAGCTTTGCACTAATAACATCAAGCTCACGCGAATGTTGCTTTGGAGATCAGCCTTCGATCTTTATCCGACAGTCCACCTCGCCTGCCAGTAGTTACCTTTCCAGATCCGCACTTCCAGCAGGGGTCCATTGCCTCTATCATTCTCGCTGCCATAGTCATCTTCGTGATCAGATTTATCATCATATTCTATTGCTACAAGAGGATGAAAGCCAGAATCGTATTGAAACTTCAGCCCGGTGAGATCCCGAATGGGGAAACCCCTGCGTTGAGGGTTCCTCCTTATCCTTACGCACCACTGTATATGCAACTACCCACGGAAATGTCCGGCGCAACAATCAGGGTAGAAAAAAATAGCAGCACGGGAAAACCGGTGAGAGCACAGATCCTTGGACTAGTATCTGGTCTCCCTGCTTCCCAAGAACATGAGAGAGAGAGTTCAAACATTTTGGTCAGACAGACTTGAAGGGAAAGGAGAGCAGCGGATTCGTAAATGGAAACCCGCCAACCGCAAGATACAGGGAACGTTTGCTAGATATCAGGAACGATAAATGTGAGAAGGCTGAGCACAAATATGTTATATTGAATACCTATATAGTCGACTGGTCATACATTTCTTGCAAATTGGGTATACTCCGTTGCCAAAGCTCCTATTGCACGCTGTGTACATCGACAAAAGATGTGCAATCAAGACGGCATAAGTGCCTCACAAATAGCATTAGACGCGGAATACGTGATACTTATCAGCGTCACTAATCCACTACCAACGAACAATGATAGAACGAGTTGATATGACAGTTAACCGGAACGCCTATAAGGTGATAACCTCCTTTCAAGTCCGCCAACCCATTCCAATATGACCCATAACCGCGCCGAAAACATTCTGATTGCCTTACAGGACTTCTTCACCCACCCGACCTTCACCTCTACTCCGGCCAAGACAAGCGACGTCAAACACACCTGCACAGTCTTTGCCTAGCGCACTCTATTGAGGGTCTTCACACTCATTCAATAAAAGCCCACAATTGCCCGGCTACTTGCTACCGGTAAGACCGCCAGTGAGTCCGCCTAGCCCACCACCAAGATTACCAGGAAGGTAGCCGCCCTTATCGTCCTTGCCCTTGCGCTCAGTACGGTTGACGCCCTCCTTCGAAACAAGATTTCCAACAGGTTCGAGGATACCGCCCTGACCGACCTGGCCAGTAGCGAGGTTGTTGACGCCGTCCTGAAGGTTGTCGACTTGCTTGACGCCAGTGACCTTGGTCTTGTCGAGTTGTTCTGTAGATGAGATGACATCGTCTGTTAGTCCATGGTTACAAGCAAGCTGCCCAGAATACGTCCGTACAAACAACCTAGGAATACAAAAGGGATGCCTTGTTGAAAGAGTGATGTGAGTAACGAGAGTAATGACTCACCTCGCGTGGCGTAGCTGGCCTTATTGTCTTTGGTAAAGTACTTCAGGAATGTGTCTTCGATCCATGGCATCCAGTTCTCGTACTGCTCGTTATACTTCTCTCGAGCCCACTCCATTGTCGACTGCTTCTCGGCTGGTGGCTGAGCCGGGGTGTTGGTGGTCTTTGCGTCGGCCATAGTTGGTTATCTGGCGGACTTGGTGTTAGTTGGCGTGATGCGAAGAGGAATAACGAAGCACTAGAAGTGTGGTTCTAGAGGTGCTGATGAGCAATAGTCGGGCGAACCTTTTGATGAGGTGTGGTTATCTAGATATCACGTACGATTATTGTGAGTCTAAGAGTCGATGCAGTCAAATGATGCCTGATTATGATGTTTCGAGGTTGGGTTCACAAGTTGGGTAAAGAGCATAGAAGAGTGCGGGGCGATTTACTTTTCTACTCCTACACAGATCTGGGAATGATCTCACACCTAGATCTCGATAACAACAGGTTTTTTATTCCCTATGACCCCTCCAACTACCATTACGCTTCTGCGCTGTTCGAACCTTGATGTGCCCTCCTATACAGGCAATCCATGATGAAGGGTGTGGCGGTGACGTAGGGGCGGAACTGTGTGGCTCGAACATCTATTGCTGATTGGTCGGATACCCTGAAACATGCGCCAAACAGGGAACTGGCAACCTTCTCATCTGTGATGGAGATCTTAGGTAATCTTTGCATTTTCTGATTTTGAGCCACACTTTGCAATCCGACCGTTGGAAATAGTCCCATCGGGTGCCAGGCGATGCGAAAAATGAATGGCATACTCCTACCAACATAACCTATTATAGTATTCAACATCATGGGCGTATCTCTGGCTTAAATGAAAATGTTTAATCAAGGATTTATGATTGATACTATCTGAGTGCTATCTGAAGTAAACTTTAAGACAATAGAAATGCGTGTTGTGGTAATATTTGAGTGATTATGCAAGAGATTAGGTCACTTTTTATTCACACCGCTTGGGTGCGTGAGAATGGTAATGGTGGGCAAGTGGTGGGTCTAGATGCGGCTCAAGTTCTGCGTGAGCGATGAGGTAAAAGCTGTTGATATGAGGTATTTAGAAGTGACAGTAAGATATCCAACATTCAGATACCACAGGATCTCATACGTTAATCAGAGATCATATAGAATCCCTGCGTCAGATCATTGGGGGCAAACCTGGACTTGGATGGATTGGCATGTGGTCAATGCAGGCTATTGTCGATGACACCTGATCCCTGCATGATGGGCAGCATGTAGCCAAGCCAGTACTCCGCCTGAGATGCCACCGTCCCACTCAAGACATCAACTCCCCCGAAACACACATAGGAATAAGGTTTTTGAATATGCATTTGTCGAAAGTGTCGCCATTCCATGTCTGGATCTCGAGACTCGGATGTTTGGGTTAGGATGAGTCATCTCAGCTTCTTGCCCGTGAGCTGGCCATGAGACAACAGAGTGAATGGACTGGACCTGCGATAAAGGCGGGTTTGTGCATGACCTTGCGCCGCCTATGCATGGGAACGGAGGCATCCGATCAAGGGCGCAATTTAGTTACCTGGTGCTGGTCAGCAAAATGTTGTAGACAATTGTACAAACTTGATTCCAACAGATGACTTAGGGACCAAAGTCGATAGCTGTTTCCAATTGGGTGTTATAAAGGTGAGTGGACGTGAGGCGGAGATCACATGCAAGCACACTAAGTATGTTCAGTATAAACCTCGTTATATATTTCCAAAGCGGATTTTGGTTTTCAACCAAACGCTGTATACCCTAACAACACTTTGCTGTGTTTAATTTGACCCGCCTAGAACTCCAATGTTCATTTCCCTGACAGACAATCTCGTTGCTGTCGCATTCTTCTTTGCCTGATACCAAAGTCTAGGGTATTTAGTCGAAAAGAGGCGAAAGATTCATGTCTATAGCCCGTTGTCTATGTCAAATGTCAAATATGCTCCGAGGTTGAGAAATCATTTTCTAAAAATCCAAAGTGGCTTGCGAGAATCCCCTCCAAAACGCCGAAGAGCGCCAAACTCAGAAAGGACCAACTCCAATCAAACCATGCTGCCGTCCGGTGTGCCGAAGCCGCTGATCTTGGAAATACCCATAAGAGCAGTAAAGAAGTCGAACGAGATAGCTCCGATGAGGAAGCCGCTAATTAATAATTTTAGCAAATGACCAAAAAACGGATCGATGAGATTTCCTACTCAATCAAGACGCTGATGATCTCAAGCGCGAAGGTAGCTCCCTGACGACCAAGCAAATCGGCAGTAATGGAGTTCCAGTAGGCACTCTCGTTGGCATGGGCGTAGATGGCTCCGCGAAGGAGTGTGTCGCCGTAGATGGCGAGTAGGACCATGCCCCAGATGAGGAACTGGGAGTTGATGATGGCCGCAGCGAGAGGAGCGACGATCTTGCGGAGGTATTGCTGCTTATAATCGAGCCTGTAGAAAGTCGTCCCGAGTAAGATGGCGAACCAAACCACGCCCACTAGGCCCTATTGAGACTATTAGTAGGCAATGGGTGACAAACTGATGACTGGCTCATGGGCATCGGGAACCTACGAAAACGAAGCCGTAGAAGGTATTGAGGAATGTGTTGTTGACCAAGGAAGGCTCGATTGGTACATCGTGTAAAGCGGAACTAGCAGCTACGACCTCGGCGACGAAGAGGAGGCACAGAGCGCCATAGAGAGCCCGCTGCGGCCAGTGCGATTCCATGTTATCCTTCTCCTTGTACATCTTGTTGATGAATCGGCTTTGATGTAAGAAATCAAGGGTCGCCGATGCGGTTGATGGAGTGTGAAGTCGAGTACTGGTTCCAGACCAACCGACTATTGATATATCTGTCTCGCTTGCCGAAGTTGTTTGATAAATGCCGTCGAGTTCAAGAGCTATGCTGATGAGGAATAAGGAAGAAATCAAATCGCAATGAGTTCGAGGGCCAAGTCTAAATAAATATCTTATACAGAGACAAGAGACAGAGAGAGATCGGAACTAGACAGTCAGCACTCGTCCCCTATATTGGGAGCTCGCGAAAAAAAAAACCTCTGCTACAGGACACTATAATACTAGCTTGGCTTAAATGCCCTCCCTCATACCTCACCGCTGTGACAGTGAGTGTAAGATAGCACGGTATTTTCCGTTGCAGTGCAATGCCACCCCTGTTTTGTGTTCATGGTCGTGTTTCCATCTGGTACTTTTTACTATGGGAGGTGAAGCCCATGGACATCCAGAGGACGTGAGGTTGACCAAGCCCGAGCTATGTTTTAGGAAGTCGCATCTGACGGTCAGTCAGGTGGATGTTACCGTATTAGCTAATTCCTTAAGCCTTATTAAAATTTTGTTCTCGAACCCACCCTGCAACATAAGTTGTTGATGTCCTATTGGCGGTGAGCAGTCGTTGGTCATTAGTGTACGGGCTTACATGATGACAGGCTCCTCTCAAAATAGCCCTGGACTATAATACTTGGCTTCGCTTGGTGAGGGACGGCTTAAGTAATTCTTACCATGTGAAGAATCCAGGTCATGCGAGATACGTACGAACTACGGAGTACGAAGTACTGTTCAAAGGAGCAACACACATGACACGAAGCAATGATGCGGCAGGCATTGGAGGTGTGGACAGCATGTGGCCGCTTTCGGCAACATTAAGGGTCGCTTGCAGCAACCTTAACGCGGGGGATCGATAGAGTTGTAAGAGGAATTTTGGAGAATGCTATCAATGAACCTTCATGGCGGGCATATTAGAAAGACATCCATACAGATACCGATGAACTTGGGAATGTTAACTTCCCACCGAAAAGCCTGCCGGAAATAGCAAGCACTTTCGAGTCTCGACGTCAAGATAATTAGATAATCATTTCAACTTTCAATGCGATCGTTAAATTTCCCCATTATCTGAGCGAGCTATACCATAAACAATGATGGCGCGGTATTTAGGCGATATGAATTGTCTAATCTAGAGGAGCCAGAGACACGCTTCTGCGAGGTATAAGACTAGGTTAAGTTACTCTGTGCGTGCATCCACAGCTTCCGTTACACGCATGTCTTGAGACATAACGCTTCATCAAGTCCCAGCTGAGTTCTAGCTGTTGATTCTAGAGAAGCTGCATCTCCCAGTTCGAGAGGTTACGGCATACTGAAAAATCCGTTTCTTTCTGTTATATCAGTGGCTGCAGTAACGCATCATTGACAAGCTGACCCCCCCTGTTCACCGCGCTACGACAAGTATGTTTAAAATTATTAAGCTTACTCTTCCCGCTCCGCCGTTTACTATTGATCCTTGCACATGATCTACCACATCCCAAGCCCATCATATTCCCAAACACCAAAGCATCTTGTCGACCACTTCACTGGAATCATGAGTTGAGCCGCTTGACGCTCCAATCGCCGCATGATAGATGGGTTGGTATTCATTGAAGCTGTTGTGAAGTTATATTCTCACTGCTCTATGTTTGCAAGACCACTAACGACACGTTACCATTGTTACCATCCGCTTCTCTTTCTCGAGAGTCGCATTTCCAACCTCCTCGGTGAATTGCCTGACATTATTTTTAGAAAGTTCGTCCCGACTACTAATAAGGCTTGTTCAAGCCACACGATGATTGGGGACATGTAAACGCTTGCCGGCGGCACTCGGCTATAGGGACTGGATCAGCTGACCCCCGTACCTCAGTGACTACCAAGCATATTGGCAGGTTTTACGGCTTGTACATACCGTGAATATATTCGACGATCACCTGGTTTAGAAGAGATATTTTTATGTGACGGTCATTCGAGAGCCAAATCACCTACCCACGCGCTATAGTTACTTAACTGTGTAGTCACGAAAGTGAAGTGGAAAACCCACTACTGTTATTAGTTCAAGAAGGAGAGACGTATGAGTAAAAGAGCTACGGCCATTGGAACCTCCGCTACAGTACGTCAACAGCAAATTGGATGAGATATACACTCGTGCTCTTTTAGCTCTGATGGCCACTGGGGCACTATGAGTTATCAGAACCAGTCGGCGGTATGGCAAAGAGTGCGGCTCTGGAAGACTATAGCCTTGTATTGTATTCGACTTGCAGCTGGTATGTTTGTTGCCAACGATAGGACGCGTGGTCTCATTGATTTCCAGGTTGTTTCGTAGCGAAGGTGAGCGGACGGAACACCGTACCGCTAGAATAAGAGCGGTAGGGCTGGTAGTAGAGGCTGATGAGTCTGCTGCGGAGCGACGTATGAAGCGGAAGCCCATCCTCGGGCTTCTTTCTGATGGTTCGCGTGTACCACTGGGGCTGTGTGATAACGGGCGGCGCGCTCGAGGTCCAGACTGTTCATGCTTGAGTATCGGACAGGTCCTTCTTTCGTAATTTCCGTTCGCCGTCGCTCGTCAAGTAGCTCGTCAGACTCGAAATAACTCGTAGGGAAGGAGTACCTGTGCTGATGTCAACGGTAACAATAGTGGTTAGTGGGCATAGAAGAACACAGCAAGAAGGCAAAAAGACTCTAGGTATATTTTATTGCGGTAGGGTGGCCTCTTGAGGTGTTGCTATTTAATATGTACAGGGGGTGTCGTCTTCATCTAAGGAGGTCTATTGTCTGGCAGCAGCGATGGGTTCCCAAGCGGTGATCTTGGACTTGGTGCTGGAGGAGATGTCAGCGGTTGTTTCCTCCGATGAGAGAAAAGAAGGACGTACGTGCTATATGTCTTGAA
Source organism: Xylariaceae sp. FL0255 (assembly GCA_022578795.1). Taxonomy (NCBI): domain Eukaryota; kingdom Fungi; phylum Ascomycota; class Sordariomycetes; order Xylariales; family Xylariaceae; species Xylariaceae sp. FL0255. The sequence goes on along the minus strand of MU388953.1, from coordinate 59,423 downwards.
TGCGCCGCGGGTTTGTGTGTAGTTGGGGATGGTCTTGGGGTCTGCATCCTCCCAGGCCTTCCTCTTGTACTGGAGAAGGGGGTCCTCGGTCGGGGGCTTGTCGACGGCGTAGGATATCCATGCGTGCCAGCCGGGCTCAATGTGGGCGCTGTGATTGTGGTGTGTCAATGATCAGTCTGGTATATGTTGTGTAGTCTTCGGAGGTAGTCGATGGGAAAGGAGGGGACGTACGCATCGAAGTCGTGTTTCTTGTAGTCGACCCATCTTGTTCGGACTGCAGATGGAAATTAGACGGGTTGTTTGGAAGCGGGAAGAGGATGGGAGGGGATTGGACGCACGGGGTAGCTCTTCGTTGTTCTCGAAATACTTGTTGCCGAACTTGTCGACTCCGATGAGGGTACCGGCCTTGGTATCACCTAGAGGGGGGCGGTGTCAGTACTTTGAGGGGGATGGATGGGGTAGATAGATGTAGGGCATACCGATGTACTATTGACAACGAGGGGCGAGTTAGCTGGTGTCGGGGAGAGCAGGTTGTTGTTGAGGGGTTTGGACGTACGTTCATTTGGCGCCAGGCATCCTATGGCAGCAACTCAGATTAGCCTCGGCTCTGCGGATGGTGGACGACGGACGGACTGACCTTGACACCGGCTTGCCAGAGATTCTTGAGGGTTCTGGGAAGGGTCGACATGACGGGCGACTCTCAATCGGATGATTGGTGGTGGTGATGATGAATGAGGATATCGGAGCTGTTTACTTAATTGAGGTCGAGAGTCTAGAGAGCTTTCGTGGGGGATTAGCCAATGGGAATCCAGGATTTCAGAGGTCAACACTCTACTCTACTCTACTCAACCTATGTACTGTGACTGCATTCAGGGTAAGCGCTCCCGATATCATGAACCTTTTGTCGCCTTCCCAAGCCTCGTCATTGGACCGAGTACATATATACATAACTTATTATTAATTCTCTTGAAGAAAACATCTTTCCGCATACAAAAATGATTGTGAGGAGTACAGCACGATGCTGTCGAAACATACGACCTTTAGTACAGCGCCAAACCATTCAGTATGGTCGTCAATCATGTCGCCCATATTCCATCCCTTCTTCCAGTTCGAGTTCGAGCTCGACAGTTAGCCCTCCCTCGTCTGCTGCTTTGCTGGCGCCTTTCACTACAGAATTCGATCGCATGGCTCCCTCCTTCAAAATCAATCCATCCGATATCACTATAATAAAATCACCCGCCGATTTCTACGACATCCTAAAAGTCAGCGCTTCCATTCCACATTCAACCCATGCAAACAACTAACAAGCACCTATCGCAGTCTAATATCCTCAATGCGAAGAGACGAATCTTCTTATCCACCCTATACATCGGGAAATCAGAAAAAGAGCTGGCAAGAACACTTCTTTCAATACTACCGACCGAATATTAGAATTGACCGCAAATTAGATCGAGACATTGCAACAAGCTCTTCACAAGAATCCAGACCTACAACTGAGCATCTTGACCGATGCTCTTCGTGGCACTCGCGAGGCCCCGGATCCATCATGCGCCTCGCTTCTTGCTCCCCTCATCGCCGAGTTCGGTCCCGATCGCGTCGAGATTCGCATGTACCACACCCCAAACCTCACAGATTTGCGCAAGAAGTACATCCCCAACCGTATCAATGAAGGATGGGGCTTGCAACATATGAAACTATACGGATTCGATGATCAAATCATTCTTTCGGGGTATGCATTCCCTATCAGTTCATGTCTATGACGATGCGTGGCACTGACAACCATTTTCAGGGCGAATCTCTCCAATGACTACTTCACCAACCGTCAGGATCGATACCACCTTTTCAGCTCCAAAGATGTCACGGATCACTTCTGGAATCTCTACCAAGGAGTTACATCTCTCAGCTTTCAGCTTGAGCCCTCGGAAGAGGCAGCAGGCTTCCGTCTACAATGGCCATCAACCAATGCTGCTCCAAATCCTCTTGAACAGCCTGCACACTTCGTTTCTCAAGCTACCAGAGTCATCGGCAGTTTGATCTCTCTACGCCACGAAAAGAAGCAACCCGCGAGTGAATCGGAAAACGACACAAGGGTCTATATGCTCGGCCAGCTTTCACAGCTCATGAAACCTGATGTGTCGACTGAGCTCCCCGTCGTCACACATCTCCTCAAGACCCTCGCGAGGCCAGAATATTCTGGCTCGTCGTGGACCTTCACAGCAGGGTATTTCAATCCGGCTCCATCACTCCGCAACCTATTACTCTCCTCGGCTTCACATGGAAATACTGTCATCACAGCATCGCCATACGCAAACGGTTTCTATGGTTCCAAAGGTGTTTCGGGCATGTTGCCAAGCGCATACACCTATCTGGCAAGACGATTTCTCCGAGAAGTCCACCAGAAGAAAAGCGGCTCAGCCATCGTCCTCAAGGAATGGCGAAAAGGTACAGTCGGCGAACCTGACGCCTGGACATACCATGCCAAGGGTCTATGGGTGACCCTACCAAATCAAGACGGCCCTTCCATGAGCATCATCGGCAGCTCAAACTACACTAAGAGGAGCTACTCGCATGATCTCGAGGCCGGCCTTCTTATCGTCACCAAAGATGAGAACCTGAAAAAGAGACTCGGCGAGGAAGAACGGTGGTTGCAGGACTATGCGACGCCCGTGACACTGGATCATTTTGCTACGAATGAGAGGAGAGTCGGTTTGAATGTGCGCATCGCCATGTGGATTGTGAGTCTTGTTGGGGGTGCATTATGATGCCCGCTAATCATGACCCCTTTTCATGCCTCGCCACCCCGGAAGCTGCATCCTAATCGGGTCTGTGGGGTTACGATTTCGCGACCTCGTCTGTATTTGTGAGCGGACGATGTCGCTCCGTGTATATCTGTGTACTTACCATACAAGTTTAGCATCCAAGATACCCTTAATAGACCTTACTTTGAAATGTACTCCAAAGCAGTTTACACGGAAACTATTGGACCCTTGATGCCTGGTCCTCGGTACCTTTTTCCTATCCCCACCTAAACTTGGTTCCCCCTAGAGACCATACCTGTCCTGCTTCGGCTCACATGTTCCGATAGGTCTCTACTCATCGCAAGAGGCGAGATGAGATCGTCATATCATTACTTCTTATAGATCTACCGGAGAGCTTCGGGTCTCGGGAACGATGAATAAAACCCAGCGACGTTCACCATGAACACATCTGGACATTGCTTCAACCCCCTTCGTTCTTTGATGCCCATCCAAGTGAAAATTCCGCTGGCAAAATGAAGACCTCATCGCTCTCTCTCCTCCTCACATCGCTGATCCCCAGCGCCTCGGCCACAATCTACTACGCCGGCGTAGCCGAGTCCGGAGGCGAGTTCGGCGTCTACGGCTCCGTGGGCCAAGGTCTACCGGGTAGATTCGGCGTAGACTACCAGTTCATTTCTGAAGCTGGGGTCGATACGCACGTCGAGCAGAACCATATCAACTTGTTCCGTATCGCGTTCTTGCTGGAGCGCATGTGTCCTGTCGCTACCGGTCTGGGCAAGACCTTCAACGAGACGCATTTTCAGCTTTATCAGGATGCTGTCAATTATGTCACCGTAACCAAGGGGGCCTATGCTATTCTTGATCCGCATAATTATAGTGAGTAGAGCTTTCGTTAATCAAGTCGAATGGGGTAAGGAAAGATGCTATGAGCGGGGGAGGATAGAGATAGACGAAGACTGAGAGGAAGAAAAGGGAAAGGATGAGAGAGAGAGTATAGGATACCATCAATGCAGCCATTCATGCTAATCGATGCAGTGCGATATAATGACCCCAGCTCCCAACCCTACAGCGGCAGCGTGATCGGTAACACGACGGACCCCAAAGCGGCAACAACAGCAGACTTTGGTGCCTTCTGGGGCGAGCTAGCATCCCGCTTCGCGAACAACACCAAAGTTATCTTCGGACTGATGAACGAGCCACACGATATGCCCACCTCCCTAGTGCTCGCCAACAACCAAGCAGCCATAACCGCGATCCGGGCTGCGAACGCCACAAACCTCATCATCATGCCGGGGAACAGCTGGACGGGCGGCCACTCTTGGACAACAGAGCCGGATGCTAGCGCCGATACGATGTTCAAATTCACGGATCCGATTAATAACACTGCTATTGATATCCATGAGTATCTAGACGTTGACTTCAGCGGGTCACACTCAGAGTGTGTCAGTGATCCTGCTACGAACTTGGCGAGCTTGACAGCTTGGTTGAAGGTAAGGATACTCATTGTGTCTCCTTCGACTACCTAGTTCACCAATGGGAATCGACTAACCACCCTTACCTCTCTTCTTCTCAGACCTACCAACTAAAAGCCATGATCACCGAATTCGGCGGTGCCAACAACACGGGCTGCGCAACTATGCTCACCGAAATGATAAACTACATGGCCGACAACGAGGAGTACATCGGCTGGACGGCGTGGGCCGCAGGTCCGTTTTGGGGATCCTCGAGCCCGTGTTGCACGGACTCGAACCAGTGGGGAAGTTTGGAGCCGAATAGCACTGCTGTGGATGGCAGCCCGGGATTGTATGAGACGGTGTTCGAGCCCGTGATCAAGCCGATTGTGCCGGAGATGTTACAGTGGACTGGTGGCGCTAATGTGAGTGGTGGAGCGCTGGTGGCTTTTCCGGGGTAGGGGGAAGGAATGGACGAGGGGTGACGTGAGTTGGTAAGAGTGAGCTCGATAACTAGTATTATGAGATGTTAACGTGAAGTACCGATTTCTTAAACACTTCAAGCCGGGATCTGTAACAGAGCTTTGGATCGTGCGGTATGCTGAAGTCTTTAATCAACTATCGTATCTTAAATATTGTGGTCTTAACAGTGCTCACCGCCAACATGAGAAGTCAAAGACCTGAACACGTGATATCGTATAAAGCTATCAATTCCAAAATATGCGGGCTCCATTTGCTCAGCTGAACAAGGGTTGGGAGAGAGCAATATATGGGAGGGAAAGAAGGTTCGCGGCCGCTAGTGTGGGAATCCATGACTTTTAGGGCTGGTATCTTGAAATGGAACTTGGCGGCGTAGTAACCTCTCTCATCAATTCTCGGAGGATATGCCTGTTTCGTGCATGAAATAGAGCTTATGATCTTTGATTCTTGTTCGCCGCCGCCTACAAGCTGCACTTAGCCCAGGGGTCTGTTCCTACCATAGCGATTATACGGCTATGCTTGGATCAATTATGATGCTACCAAACCAGGTCAAAATCTCTAAGCAACTAACTACAAGCATTTCAAGGGGTACTCCTTGAATTTTAAAATAGAGATTTAGGATTTCCTCATCTCTGATTGACGAGAGGTACCGGGCGATGCAATTTGGAAACACGCTCGAGTCCCTGAAAAAGGAAACAATGACGTCCGATCTATTCGCATGCTTTGCAGTGCGAACGCCCTACGATACATGATGCGCTGCTTAGATCCTGGATGAGTAGTTTCTTGTAGCCAAAGAAGATCGGCTTACAGATGAGGACAGTTAGTTGGGAGTCAACAACTCGGGTGAGCAAGATGATGATCTACGATGCATGAGCTCACAACACGCTGTGAAGCTTAAAATAGACGTGAACACATGCTGAGTTGTTGAGAACATGAAGTCGAAATGAGGAACGCGAAGCTTAAAAAGCTTTTGGTTTCCGTCTTCGATTTAAGTCTACTCTCCAGGCTTTCCACTATCCCCAGCTCTCCTTCATTATTCTTCTTTTTCTTTTTGGTTGGCAAAGCACTCTCGTTGAGTAGGATCTCTCAAAACTCTTTGATTTCTTCGTCTCAAGATGGCAAAGGTCCCTGGCTGGGTTCTCGCCATGTTTGGCGTTCATAATATGTCCGCCACAGCAACAGCACCTCCCGCTGAGAAGACTACTCTCCCGACCATCACCACCACGACAAACACCACTTCGACTCTTTCTTGGGGCAACTGCCCAACGGGCTATCCGATTAACCTTCAGTGTTCAAACCTGACAGTGCCGCTTGATTGGGAGTTTCCAGACAAAGGCACCACATACGTTGGAATCGCCAGGTATAAATCGCAAAATCAAACAGTACGTTATTCCATTATCGAGCTATGTGAGGATGTCACTAACGATAAAGCGTTGTAGAACTGGATTGGCAATCTCGTTGTTCAACCTGGCGGCCCTGGCGGATCAAGCGCTGGGCTGGTATCAGACTTTGGTCTAACAAATGGCAAGAGCATTGCCTCGGATGCAATTCGAGAAAGCTTTGATATCATAGGCATTGAGTAAGCGTCATCAAGCCCCTACCTGTTCAAAGACACCTAAGGTAAGCTCTGCATTGATGATTGCCTTCTAACCTCTGTTGCACAACAGTGTACGCGGAACTGGTCTAAGCGATCCTTTGGTCTGCAGCTTGGACCTTCACAACGCACGACGGCCCGATTTCCCCGTCACACAATCTGAATACGACGAGGCTTTCGCGTTGAATAAGGCATACCGTGCCAGTTGTGTTTCAATGAGCTCCAATCCCGCTTTACTGGATTACATGGATAGCGTCAGCATCGCGAAAGATTACGAAGCCGTGCGCATAGCCCTCGGAGCCGAGCCATGGACTTATTATGGAGCAAGTTATGGGACACAGCTGGGAACGCAGTACGCTGAGCTGTTCCCCAACAGTCTCCGAGGTATGGTGCTTGACGGGGTTGTCGGTGACTCGGCAACCCAGATTGACTCGCTCGTCGAGACCGCCGCGTCTGTCGAAGCCGCATTTCGCTCTTTCATGACGTGGTGTTCGGCACAGAACGCAACAGTCTGTCCAGCAGCACACAATAGTGTCAACAAATCGTTAGAGACAGTATGGCTGGACACTTTAGCCTCGGCCGATGCCGAGCCACTGCTGTGCGACGCTGCTTCTTGCCTACGGCCAAACATCACGAAGGATGAACTTCAAAGTGATGCCGTCTCATATCTGTATGACGAAGGGTCCTGGCCGCTGCTTTCCTTGGCGATGGTGGAGGCTTATGCTGAGGGCAACGCGACTTTGTTTGGGCTGAACGCTCCGAATGCTCTCCCTGCTCTCGAGGCTAACTCGGAATTGTTCTCACATGTTGCGATTTTGTGCTCGGACTGGCCGCACTCTAACTTGACGCTCGCCGATGTTCAACTTCGGAACCGGCTGGTTCAGACCATCGCGCCACTTACAGGAGGCAAATCCGTTCCGTCCTTCGTGCAGATCCACTGTTTGGGTTGGCCAGCTGATGTCCGAAACCCGCCGCATCATGTTAGCATTCCGGCGTGGGGTGTGAATCTCCCTACCATCATGTTAGTCTCGTCGTTTTTCGATCCGGCATCGTCTCCGGTGTGGGCGGCGCAGGTCCAGGCGGATATAGGCGAGGACAGGGCGGTGTTGGTGACTAGGAATCACACGGGCCACGTCCAGTATGGTCAGACAGACGGCAGGGGCGGAGCTACGAGCACGGCGATCGAGAACTACCTTCTCAAGTTGGAGGTACCGCAGAACGGACAGGTGTACCAATCTTAGAGTCGAACTACTTTTAGCAAGATCACTGACGCCGGTAGTGAGAAGATGAAGTGGACTTTCATTAGGGACGAGAACGAGAACAGCCAGTTAATTGGATATTTGGTGTCTGGGCGCTTGTGACGCGGTGACAGTTGCTGGATTCTTTTGCTTGAGTATTCAGATACTCTTCTCTGGCTTTCTAGAATGTAATTTCTGGAACTGACGAGACAGTTTTGTTGTTAGATTTTTTTAAGACATCTGTCTTGATCATGTCAAACTATTCTGTCTTTCAGGATCAAACTATACCACGAACAACAGCCAACTATCGCTGCATCGATCAGACAGGGACTAGAATCATTCATTATTGTCAGGTTCCCCGTGGAACTCACCGCTAGTTAATCTGTCGTGTTTGACTAGATCGGTCTCGATGTAATCGTTTCGACCGACTGTCTTGATAAACGCTCAGCCGCTCAAGTCAGCGGCCCATATCTCGGATGCTCGGCTATCGCTCCCCAGGCGCCGTATACACCATTATATCATAGTACTCTGAAGAAGTTTTGAGATCTGACTTCACAGTGCAAGCTTACCCCCTTGCGGCGTGCCAGAGGGAAATCGGCAAAAATTGACAAGGTCCATGGATGCTGGGGCAACGAAGCCAGAAGACCCGATTGTTTTTTTACATTATGGGACTCAAGAGCCGACCCATACAAGAGATATCTCGTATAGATCAAATTGAACTTATCGTCGCTTTCCCGATCTTGAAGGCGCCAGAAGGCAGCGGTTCAGTCGACATTGTGGCATGAGACCGTGCTTGTTCGGTCACGAGGGCTCCTTCAAGCTGTTTTATATTCACAATCGTTTGTTTTTAAAAATGAACCCTTAGATCGAACAACTCAGCGGTACTGTCTGATATGAGTTGTGACGAGCGCAAAAGCGGAAGCTGTTGATTTCGTGGTCCTTCCGAAGATCCGTGGAGGTTCGAGCGCAACCTCATAACTCCTGTCAGGCAGGGATAAGCCGGCCAAGTCTGCCAGCACTTCTGATCTTCTTCCTAATTGCGCAAGCCCTTGGGCTCATAGGATGATTCAAGCCAGCCACATCGTTGTGAGCTTCGAGCCCTTCTGCAGGATGTCAGTAGTAAGACTTTTCAGTCGCACGGGATGACGTGAAAGCGTCATTCGACGCTTCAAAGACCGAAAGGATCAATGATCCGGATGCAAGAGACGGAAGTTACATATATAAAAGGTAGTCTGTCTCCCTCAGGAAGTGGGAATGCCTTTCGAAGGTTTTCATCCTGACGCATTGACTCGACTATCTATCCGAAAAGGACTCATCACACACCTTCTAAGCAATCATCTACTTTCCGAACTCCTTTAAATAAGTTTTTTATATATTTAAATAATAAAGAATATATATATCTAATAATCTACTTTTTATTTAGTGGAAATCCCAGCCAAATTAATATAACTAAGAAGATCCAGTTAGCTCATGCAGACCAAGCACTTATCTAATTAATGCACAATGCCCTTTAGGGCATCGGCGTGTCTATAGCCTGTGTAGATAAGTACTTGTATACATCTATATAGGGCTCCAATTCCGGTACCCTCCTTCACGGCCGTCAACACCAATACAAGTCCAAATAAAGTCTTTCTTATCTCAGCCTTCTTTATTGACCGTGGGCAATCCTAGTGGCATCTCGACCAAACCATTTCTTATTAGGCCTTAATCGAGAAGAAACATTGAATTCAAAACGCTGGACGCTCCAATCAACCTGCTTCTAGCGACTGCCGGCACCCTGCAAGACTTGCTGACGGCCGGCAGAATCACAAGCGTCCAGATCATCGAATGCTATCTCAACCACATTCACAGATACAATCCGACCATCCGGGCCCTGGTGTCGGTCCCCCCTCGCAACAGTCTGCTGCGGACCGCTGCATCTTTGGATGACGAGAGAGCACGCGGCGTGGTCCGTGGGCCATTGCACGGCATACCCATTGTGCTGAAAGTCAGTCGCGTCGTTGTATCTCTGTGTAGGTGGTTGAGATGCTCACTGAGGTAATAGGACTGCTTCATTACTGCACCTGACCTTGGTATGACAACGTGCGCAGGTTCGCTTGCATTTAGAAATGCTCAAGCTATCGATCGCAACGCCGCTGTTGTCCAGAAGCTCCTCGACGTGGGCATGATCATTCTCGCAAAGGCCAATATGACGGTATGTACCTTCATAGGCGACGCACACGACTCTTGCTTCATGGATTTCTAGGAGTTCGCCGGTATGAAGACTCTGAAGATGATGCCAGGGTGGTCTCCGCATGGAGGCCAAACCATCTCACCCTATGTCGGGCAGATCAAGGAAGATGAGAAGATTCTGGGTCATTCGGTGCGTCTTTACATCTATGGAAGGCAAAGTTCTGAAAGCTTGCACCAATATCAATTAAACTTATAGGTCCCTGGAGGCTCTTCCACTGGTTCAGCCGTTTCGGTGGCCGCCGGCTTCAGTCCCCTGGCGATAGGCGTCGAAACTATCGGGTCGATCATTACGCCATCTACTCGAGCCGCGGTATATGCGCTGAAGCCTACGGTCGGGTGCCAGGATACCACCGGCATGTACAGACTATCCGACTCCTTTGACTCTCCTGGACCAATGGGGAAATGCGCAGGCGATGTGTTGCGTCTTGGGGAAATTATGTTGGGACACAGCCTCGCAACTCCCAGTTTGGGTACTTGGAACGATATCGCGGTCGCGTTTCTCGATCCCAAGAAATGGAGACTAGAGGAAGAGATTTGTGATGGCCTCAACGGTACTGCCGAGCAAATGGTGAGTTCGAAATGTCACGTCGCTGATTATATAGCAGTCTGAGTAATGCATGCCCAGGTCCGTGACTATGAAGTCGCTATTTCGAAACTCCAACGAGCCGGGTGCGAAGCGAAGTATCCTGTAGATCTCCCGGACACATCCGCTCTTCGAATTGACGGCAAAGACGTTATTGTTCCCTTGGCCTGTAGGTAGATGGAGCAAACTCCCTTACTTATTGTCCGCTGTAACTTGTTTCCTGATTGAGTTTTAGACTGGGAGTTCAAGAACATCACTATCCCTCAATTCATCAACGCCTTTCATCATAGCCCCGTCCGCTCGTTAAGCGATATCATCAAGTTTAACGAGCGGCACAGGAGCGAGGCCATGCCCGAGCGTACGTTATGCACCCATGTCCGAGCGTACGTTATGCACCCATGTCCAGCCGGAATGAAACTTTGCGCAGATGAATTTCGCTCGAATTCTCGTGAGTAATAGTTCTATTCGCTAACACCCTCGCGATACTGCAGCCTACACTGAGCAGGATCAGCTTGTGAAAGCTGACGAAAGCAACGAACGCCCGGAAGACATGACAGAGTTGCAGCACAAGATCAGGTTGCTGGGAAAGTCCATTCTTGACCAAGTCTTTGATAGGGAGCATGTCAATGTGATTGCCGCCCTTGGAGATTCTTCAATCTGCATCCACGCCGCTGCCACCGGTGAGTTCGCTTCTTATCGTAGTGGCAAACTTGTGTGCAGACTCAGCCCAGCTGATATGGTTTCGTAACCCAGGTTATCCACTTGCAGCAGTACCGCTGTCAACCCTGGAATATAACGGTCGGCCATTTGGCCTGTGTCTGATTGCCAAAGGTGACGGCGAGCAAGCGTTGATGAGATTCATGCACGCCTGGGAAAAGACAATGCCCCCTCGCGACCAGCCCGACCTTGGTCGCTTCGATTAGGAAAAGGCGCTTGATACGACAGATAAGTCCGCCGTGGGTAGAATGCCAATCTTCTTTCGCTTCTAGTGTAATACAGCGCGTTCCCGCGGTCTGCGTGCTCGAACTGTGACACAAGTAATACTTGCTTACACGTCAATACAAAGAGCTACCTTCCTATATACACATCTTACTACACTACCAGGTCGCAGGCCCAAAGCTGCCACCTTGGGGAACGATCTTCAGAACAGCAGCATATGTAGCATCCTATAGGCAAAATGAAATGTCAGAAAGGGAAACGTCAAAGGCAAGGAATACGACTTCGCGAGGACCTGTCTTCCTATCACTCACCGTCGTATTGGAAACACCAACATTACCCCACCACTTGGGAACCGTCGCATTCGGCAACGTAATCGCAGAAGATAACAATAATCGAGATAATCAAGCAGGCATCAAGTCCCGCCGCCGTGATGTAGTTACACCTTTTTTATATTTTATAAAAATTATTAATATTTATTATAAAAAAGCAATATATACTATCTTATGCATGTTGGATAGTGGATAATTTGTACTCTCCCTTAATAAGTTGCAATTTTTAACCATCCACACTTTGTCTAAAAATGGCTAACCTATCCTTTATACCTTCAGGCACGAGTATGACTCTCCGACAATACCACCTATTGTTCGTATTTCGTAGCATGTCTTGCTATCTCAACCCCTCGAGGAAGCTGAGCCTTGCTCTCACGTGCTAGTGTTCTAAATTATGTCGTGCACCGCCGGTGGCTCTCTACCCTCAATCCAGTTCGTTATCTGCCATCGACAGGATCCCAGCGTCTTTCCTGGTTGTGAAGATTGTCCTTGTATGAAACGGAAGTAGAATGGGCAGTACTTGTCCAGGGGAAACAACATAACTCTTCGTAGATAAGAACCCAGATGTAATGATCTACACAACAAAACACTCTAATCTCAACTGACTGACAACCTAAGTTTCTCCGCAAACATCTGGTTCCTATGACGAAACATCAACCGAAACTTAGGCTGGCGCATCATCCTCTCCGTTTTCTTCCCCATGTCCGTGAAGATCTGCGCACTTCCGAATAAGTCAGTCGCCTCAAGAGAGGTACTAGCGTCGAATCTCCAAGAGGCAATGGCGATCTTCAAACCACCATCACTTTCTTGTTGTTGACGGCTACGATTCGTAATAATCTCCGACAACCTCTCGACAAAATCGCTCACTTTGAAGTATTCGCTTTCAGGATCATCAACTCTAGCTGCGATCTCCACGACGTTCATGTCAATGAGAATGAACAGGCGCGGGAAGTAACTCGTGCAACGCGCAAAGACGTCAAACCACGGCCGGATGCCTGTTGCCGATTTGAGATGTTTAGCGGTGATTGGGTTGACGCCCTCACTGACGATTCTCGGGTTGGCGTTAAGGCACTGCGATATCAGCGATTTGAGAAGTGCTATAAACGAAGGTGGCTCTCTTTCCTGATCGATCATGTACGTCAAAGCCCAGATGATCGGATACCCCTTATCTAGTACTGCATCCAGGAAGTCAGCGGCGAAATCGCTCGCGCTTGTTCGGACTCCGCGTCCCTGTGCTAGTAAGAGCGAAGACGATGAATCTGATACCCATTCTTTGAGCTTGGAGAGCGCGGAGAGGGGGAACTGGATTGGGGCCTTCTGCCTTCGTCTGTTGCGCATTGAACGGCAGTAGGCTAGGCTGTCTTCTGATAGGGGCGTGTCCTCGATCAGAAGTGTCGTCTGCATTTCTTCAATCTGCCCTTTTCTGAAGATGTGCTTGTAATCACTCTGAAGGTTCAAGAGGGTCTGGGCCTGAAAATCTTGATGCTGCTGTTGTGCTGTATGAGCATTAGCATGTGTACCTTGGCGATTCATAGAGATTGTAGTCTACTCACCAAGCATCATCTCAGTCATCTGAGCAAGCCTCTTATCTAGACCTAAAAGCCGAATATGTAAGTCTCTAATCTCGGCTTTGGACGCCGCATTGGCCAATTGATCTACACGCTGAGATCGTTCAGTGATCTCCTCCAGGATCGGCTTGTACCTCAGACTGAACGGGTTTGCGAGCGATGAAATGGTATGCGAAAGGCGTCCCTTCTTATACCACTTAATCGCTAGAATTGAGAACTCTACGATCTTTGCGTAGACCTGCGCAACGGCCTCTTGCATGCGCTTCGTTGGATAGAGTGATGAGTGCAGCTCCGTACGTGGTAATACGTCGGCAATACGGGCTACTGCTTTCGAGAGTTCTGTGAGAAGCTCTTCGTGATTTAAGACTGCCTAGCGGCGGTCAGTCACGTATAGTGATCCCAGAGAAGGATGTTGATGACTGCGCTTACGATGAAGAGGAATTTCATAGCTCCCCAAACGAGCGAAACATACTCCGGGTGGTGCTGGGATAAGGTGTCTAATATCACTACAACACCGTTCGCCATCGAGTTTAGCAATTTATGCTTTCATCCCAGAACCCAGGTGAAGACATACCTCCGTAATACATAAACCGCGACGAGCAATACGATAGCCACGTCCTAATCTTGCTATCTCTCGGTCGCGTCTCATATTCCTGGATCGCAGTTGAGAGCGCCGCCCGGACATCACTCATAGAGTTGTGGCCTTGTAGCCAGATGGTCTGGCGCTCGCCTAGTGTGAGCTCCTTAGAGAGAATCGAGACGGCAGCATCGTAAGCGTCTTTGGCTGGGTCCGCCCATCTAGATGGAAATGTCTTCTCATTAGATATCTAATCATTCTCATACCTAGTCTGAAGTATTCCGACTTCTTACCTTTCGTCGGAGCTTCCTAGGTACCAGTCAACGTATGAGTCGAGACCCAGTCGTTCATTCACGCTGGCCAGGCGAGTTATGATTGTCTCGGTAGAGTCAGTACGTTTAGCGAGCTGGGTATCTCGGGTTATTAGGGCCATGAGACAGTATCGGCCGTCCACTTCGACCGCGCAAGGGGAGAATACTGCTCCTTTAACTATTAATTGATACACCTGATAAAAAGGAAAACCATCTCTGTATATGAGTCAAGAGTCTTGGATAGTCATATTTGGTCTGCCTTAAGCCGATTGTTTGAGACTTGGCATGGCCCCCAACAGTGCCTCATGATTACCCCGCCGGACCCATGTTGTGGCTGTGCTGGGGGCCTCACGACCTTGGAATCTGCCTAGGGGAGTGGAAATCATGCAGGATGTCCAGTAAACAGTGTCTACCAATGATATCATGTGAGATTGCGCCCGATCGCAAGATCAGGCATCTCGCCAGTGGCGCGCCCCGTCCAGGCTGTGCGCATACTTGAATCGAGTCTCGCGTATCAACCTCAAGCGATTTCTAAACCAGTTCAAAAAGAAAATATATCGCCACTACAAGACTCCGTGGGGTTCATCGTCATCTTCATATATACCTCAAGCTGTCTTTTTTGCGGCTTTCTCTCATATTTTAGTCAACCCCTCCCGATCCATGGAACGAAACTCATTACCGGGTGCAGGGGAGCCTGATCGACTTTTCCTGGACTCTACAATCTCTAGGGACGATACCTTGGGTGTGTTATCTAGCAAGCAACATCTACTGGCGCAATTGAACGAACATGCCGGTCAAATGGGCAGCCCGCAGATGGGGAGAGGGCAACCTACAAATCAGACGGGTAGACTCCCTCCGATGCCGTTGGGTCGAGGAGGCCCTCCCATAAGTAGAGGTGGTGCCGTCCCTTATCCACCTCCTGTCAACGTCAAAGCCAAGCGTGGCAATGGCAGATCACGATCACGCGACAGGTCACAATCGAGTAGCCGGTCATCGTCAGGATCGCCTGGGCCGCGATCGAGATTTCCGCGACAGAGAATAACAGGGTCGGCCGATTGGCGCTCAACATTGGCGGAGCAGCGGGAGTCCCATGATGGACCAGTTGACTCTTCCGAAATTGTGATTGCGCCACTCGAAACGACCAAAACGTCGAGCCGTTTGGATGATACCAATGACAGAAGAGGCACCGATGATATTACTGCAGATGACATCCCGGCTCGAGGTAGACGGAGAAATATACACGAAGGGATTCCAGAAACAGCAAGAAAGAAGGCCTCGGCCATTCCTTCAGAACTTACCAGCACATCCCGGTCGCCAGTAGGCATGATTGCTCCGACCGGAGACGAGCTAGAGAGACCAGCATCGACAACACCCATCCCCGATATGGTGGAGCAAAGCAATGCGCAGGAGCAGGAGCATTCATCAGGAGCCCCATCCGAAAGCTACAAACCAGATTTGGGACTAGCAGAAAAGTTGGCTCAAGTCACCGAGAGCCATTTCCATGTCGATCTTTTGGACAAATCGAAAGATATGAATATGTTCATTGGCTATTTACTTGATACTATTGACAAGTTGGAAAGCGCAGCATATTTTAATAGAGCTAGAAGTTCAAGCGCAGGCAGCCTATCTTCTCTTGACAAGTACTCAACGGCTGGCAGCGAAAATGGGATGCAGTTACCCCCTCGAGGTCATACGCTACACCGAATCCGCTGCGATGATTATTCCCATCATGGCGCTATCTACGAAGACAAACCGAGTTCTTACATCATCAAAAAAACTCGTCCACATTTGACAGGGAGAAAGAGAGTCAACGCTTTGGATCCGTATCTCTATCAAAATCCAGACATTTGCTTAGTCGTCTTCAAAGAGCATCACTGCGGCACACTTAAACAGAAAAAGGCGTCCAAGGAAGACACAATCCGCGTTGTGTCATCATCCCTCAGGAAAGTTCTCAAAAAGGTGGCGTATTTTGCTGACCTCCCAATTGGCCACGATAATGAGGGGCTCGAAATGGATGCACCGTATCTTCCACTATATCATTATAGGGAGGAACTCAACTCCTTGGCGCAGCAAGAAGATCACCAAGATTTGAAAATTCTTCTTGAGTACTTTGATCAGAATTACGCAAATGAATACAACGAGGCGAATATGATGATTAGTAGAGGAGTCATAACATCTGTTCATCTCGAAAAGATATTCAAGCCAAATCAGATGGTTATCTACCAACAGGATTCTGGCCGGCTTTCGGCTGCAGTACTAGAAGAATATCCGCGAATGACATCCCAGGGATTTCAATTCTCTGGTTGGGCATGGAGCTATGATGGCAATAACCTCCAGAGAAAGGAATGGCAAGGCCTTATTGGTAGCCTACCTGATGGCGAAACATCAATTTCAACACTGGCTATTCATCCCGCTGAATATGCCGACCCAGAGAAAGTTCAACACCTCCAGAAAAGAGGAGAAAAGTTCTGGAGTATGCGGGACCACTCCTTGTGGAATTACACTGGATGGACTACTAATCGTCAATATCGATACGTAAGTCAGAGTCGTACACTCCTGTGATGATAAAATTTTCAACTGATCCGTCCTCAGACCGATGCTCGATTTATGGTAGATGTTGCCACATACTACATATTGCATCCCATTGCAGACTTTGTTGCGAGGAATGGCCCGCCTATGATACAGAGGCCAATTCCTGCCAAGATTGATGATTCTGGACCTTGGCCACTTCGGATCAATCGGGAGAAGGACATTTCTCCCCAGGTAGCTATGCTGCTTCCACCGACTATATTTGGATTCAATCTTCTTGAGAAGAAATGGGGTTTGTGAAAACAGACGTCGCGCGTGATAAGTTCGATTACTGACTGGTGTATAAAGTTACATTAAATGTCGATGACTTCCATCCCATCTGCTGGAACAAGAAAGCTTTCGACCGCCTTGTCCTAGACACGAAAACTAAAGAAATGATATATGCTCTAGTTGACATTCAAACCCGATCCGAGAGAATGGATGATATCATAGCTGGAAAAGGGAACGGACTGATCGTGCTGCTTCACGGTAGTCCAGGAACTGGGAAAACACTTACAGCGGAGAGGTGGGCTGAACCTTTGGGCTAACTGAGAATCAAAGCTGACCAATATCGTCAATAGTGTGGCTGAGATTGCAGAGAAGCCGCTCTACCGTGTGACATGTGGTGATATCGGAACTACGGCACAAGACGTTGAAAAGTATCTCCAGTCTGTGATGTATCTGGGTAAATTATGGGACTGCGGTTCGTGTCGAATGAACAATGCATACCTGCGATGATATCCACTGACAAAGGAACAGTCCTTCTGCTCGATGAAGCGGACGTCTTCTTAGAAGAGCGTACGATGGCCGACCTTGGGCGGAACAGTCTCGTGTCGGGTAAGTGATACTATGCTCATGAACAAACTTAAAAGCTGACTGTATGACACAGTCTTTCTACGGCTCCTAGAGTACTACGATGGCATCCTGATACTAACATCTAATCGCGTGGGGACATTTGATGAGGCCTTTAAGTCTCGTATTCAAGTAGGGTTTGCTATGAAGTCAAGACAGAATCGAATATACTCAAATGACTAATGATCAGATAGGTGGCGATTCATTACGATAACCTGACAAAAAAGTCTCGCAAGCAGATATGGCGCAACTTTTTTGATATGCTAGAAGATTCTAACGAAGAGGACGCCAACATGCCTGAGCTTGAACGACGTCTCGACGAATTAGCATCAGAAGAGATGAATGGTCGTCAGATTCGCAATGCACTACTCACTGCGCGTCAGCTCGCTAAACATAGAGATGAGAGACTGGATTGGCAGCATCTTAGTCAGGTTATGAAGACTTCCGCGGCTTTTAATAAATATCTCAAGGCTGTCAGGGGGCATAGTGACGATCAATGGGCACGCGAAGAGCAGTTGAGATGACGTGTTTACTGCAGTCCAGCATTTATGCGAATAGATCAGCAATTATTACTTTCGGTTTCTAATCAGAGCCTCAGACTCATCATTTTCTACGGCCATATAGCGTTTAGGACTCGTCGGGGTATTCCGCCTACAAGCCAGATCATGATAAGACCCTGTTATTAGGGTTGGGATGCAATTGACATATTAAGGCACAGTGGCAACAGCGCAAGCGTCCGAGGATATGTTGAGCACGGTCAAAATATTGACAGGTGTTCCTTGATTGATGATTCTGGCGATGGATACCTTCACGGGTCTGTAAGTATAGGACAGGAGGCTCAATAGGGGAGGAGAACTCATATTTTGCGCATACAGATTCTTGAACAAGAACATCAATGAATAGAGCGACATAAGATGCTAGTCAACTCTCTGAAGTAGTCTTTTCTCTTCTTCCGCAGTGAGTGCTGTACGTACTCTCATACTTTTAGCATCATAGCCTCCAATTGACTTATCGTCGATTGTGCCGACGGAAGAACCATCTCGCGTAGCCCGGTAGAAGCCGCCATCTGAGCCTGAGGAGTTTGAATCGATTGCAGAAGACGTCGGAACCGGCTGCTTAGTGTCAGCAGATGCCATCGTAGGAAGTTCCACAAACGCGATGCAAAATAAGCATAGGTATGAACATGCAGCAAAGAATTTGATACTTTTCATATAAAACGCCAAAAGCCTAGAGTGGCCGCCGAATCTCCTCATCACTCTACCGTACGTTATCATTTTCGATATCAATTGTCATCATACTCTATCGAAATCACGGCACTAAGTATTCTCTGAGCCCTCAGCTATACACAATGCTTTTAAGTCTGAGCTAAGAGGAATGGATCGACATGGATCGAGAATGTCTCCAAGGGCCAGGGTGGTTGTGCAGTAAACGCTGGGACCGACATCGCAAGTCGCGACCATAGACAGCGTTTTTGGCCCCTACTTGATGTGACCGACGAATAGGCTTGGTTGTGAATCGCCACATACCACAATAATACCCCTCATCACGCCATCAATGGTTTACGAACCACCCGATTTCACAGGGATGATAACAACCACGACAAGGACATTAATAAGTGAAGGCATCGCGCGTTTTGACCTGTCGAAGGTCTACTGATTGATTCGCTTGATCTTGACTATCACCGAAGTCCTTTTCATCATGGCCGCCGTCGCAATGAACACTGCTTATACGAGCACAGGGAGTCTCAGCTACCGTCAGGTTCCAGAGACTAAATATGAGTGTAAGGACTATCGCCGTCATAGGTATCATGAAGTCTATCGCTAGAACTTTTCTCAGTGGATTGGGCCGACCTAGTAACGTTGGATCTTTCGCTGTTTGACCTCCCGGGAGGCAAAGAGAAACTTGCGAGCCAACTCTTCAAGGCAATCCAGAAAATTGGTGAGCACTTCAAATTCATTCCTTCGAAGCTTATAGAGTTTATTTTGAGGCTTGTATATTGACGAGTCATTGAAGGCTTTTTCTACATCACCGACTTCGGTTTGACGCAAGAGGAAGTCGATCGCCAGTTTGCGATTGGCAAAAAGGTGTTTCAACTTTCAACAGAGGAGAAGCTTAAGTACCGAGCAGATCTAGTGAACGGAAATTACAATGGATACAAGCCCCTCGGGCTCCGAGAGGTACGCCCGGGAATCTTTGATAATACCGAAGTCTATAATATCCCCAAGTTCATCCCGGAACTAGAACGGACACATCCGGAGATCATCAACGAGAACCGAGGAGAGATTGAAAGGTTTACACGACATATCCACGATAAAGTCGCTGGTAAGCTCTTGGTTCTGTTCGCCATCATACTCGAGCTTCCGGAGGACTACTTTCTTCAGTGCCACCGTTACAATGCCCGGAGCGATTGCCATCTACGATACTTGAAGTACCACCACCGCACCGAAGAGCAGAACAAGGCACTGGAGAACATCTGGATCAAGGGACATACGGACTTCGGTTCAATCACTCTTTTGTTCCGTCAACCAGTCGCTGCGCTGCAGGTCCGTACCCCAACGGGTGAGTGGAAATGGGTCAAGCCGCATCCCAGAAGTATTACGGTCAATCTGGCAGACTCTCTCCACTTCCTCACAAATGGGTTTTTTCGGAGTTCTATACACCGGGTTGTCGCCCCTCCTCCAGACCAGGCTAATGTAGATCGTCTTGGTGTTCTGTACTTCGTGAGACCTGAAGATGACCTTGAGCTCAAACCCATCGCCAGCAATGTCCTAGAGCGTCTGGGTTACAACAAGACCACGGACGAGAGCGCTGTAGGTATCACAGCTGGAGAATGGGTCAAAGCTCGCGTTGCCAGAGGCTCAGGGAAGGGCAAACATGCGAGGAGCGAGGAGAAAGAGGTAGAGGTCATTAAGGGCGTTTCTGCTAAGTATTATGACTGAAGTCCCGACATGGTAGCTGTACCAGTATAGTGGCGGAGCGAGTACGTCAACAGCAGCCAGGATTATAGCGGGAAATTGTATTCTATCCGAGTCTCATATGTATTTTACTCTAACATTGCAATAGTCTTCAATTCAGAATGACCATCTATCTACGTTTCGTTAGTTTGAGCCATCAATCTTGCATTGAAGATACCGTGAGATGGCATTCCTTGAGTCTCTGGCACGCGTTACATCAGAGCAATGTTGTGCATGCTTCCGAAGAG
This sequence comes from Xylariaceae sp. FL0255, assembly GCA_022578795.1. NCBI lineage: Eukaryota > Fungi > Ascomycota > Sordariomycetes > Xylariales > Xylariaceae > Xylariaceae sp. FL0255. The sequence continues at coordinate 38,740 of MU388953.1, read as the reverse complement.
AGCTTAAAATTCCCATCAGCATCTTGATGTCCAACACATTTATGAGCACGAACTACAACTTGAAAAGATGATGCAATGTATCATATGTCGTCGATATTGCGTGATATTGCAACTAGCGGAGAGAAGTTTTAAGCATCACTGTATCGCGCTGCCAGGCGGGACAGGGACTAAATTAGCTTCCTGAGAAACCCTGATGCTAACAGGTAGGTTGGATGGATCCGCCCCTCTGGGACGTGATCGGAACATCTAGAACAAGCTATGCGACTGAATCAGAGACATCAAATGTATATTTCTAACACTGCCCAGCTCTTGTCAGCATATTCCTTTAACTGCCATTTCACCTCCGCTACCCCAAACTACATTTTTTAGTGGGCCATGTTCCACTTATTTCTTTTAAGCCCCTAAAATCTTATTTCAATGAAATTATCACCAACGTTATCAACAATACTAGCCTCAACAATACCATTTTCCATAAAAGAGTATAAAATAATTTTTATATAGATATAATTGCCTCATTTTGCTATATATTATAGTATTTTTCTGCTTTTTAAAACTTTTGTTAAGATAGAAGAAAAAAAAGGTGCAATTGCAAAAATTAATCGTAGCATTTTATAGCTAAATATTGCTCCTATAATTTTTACAAATAATATTAATACCTTTATACCTATAGTTATTGAATAGTACTAAATTAAAATTAATATATTACTTAACTTGTTTTTAGTTTTATTAATAATATTTTTACCTATATAGTTTATCGAAAAATAGATAATATATTATAATATATAATAGTTTTTATATTTTTTGCTATATTTAAAAAAAAGCTATTATTTATATTTAAATTAATAATTTTTATTATTATATTTATTTATATAAATATATATAAAAAAACAAACTTTAATAATTATTAGAATTTATATCGTTAAAATTTGCGATATTTATTTATATTTTATATTTTTAAAAACCGCTAGTATAAGTTAATATATAAATTTAGTATTTTTAATTATATAAAATATTTTTATACTTTTAATAATTTAAAAAACGAAATTTATAATTTAGCGCTTTATTTAAAAATTAACGAAATTAATAACTATATTTGTAATACTTTAAAATCGATATTAAAAGTAATATTAATAAATTTTATTATTAACGAAAATATAATATTTTTTAAAAACAAATCTATTGCTATTATATATATAAATATAAAGCTATATTTTAACAGTTTTAAAGTCTAGATTTTTGCTTTCGGCGGCTATATATTATATTAGTTATAATATTTTAATAATAAAAGCTTTATTAAAATTCTATACTTAAATTAAGTATTAAAAAACTAGCAGCGCTTTTAGTTTTTAAAATATATTTCTAATTTCGAAAAAACGTTAAAAGTATTAAATAATAGCTAATAAATAAATAAATTAATTTTTAGAGAGTTTAAATTTTTGCTAATTAATATAAATATTTATTATATTTGTTCGATCTTTTTTTTGTTAATTTTATTACTTTTTTTTTAATAACCTCTTTATATTTAATAACTTTTTGCGATTTTTCCGCAATTATTTTAATATTAGCGCTATAACTACGGCGTGTTTAAATTCCGGTATATACAAATTTTTTGTCGAAATAAAAAAAAATGACAAAAAGAAGAAAAAAAAGCTTTAAAAATAGCAAAAAATTAACTTAATTAACGATAAAAAAATCCAATATTTTGCCTTTAAAAATAGTATTGTTATATTTACTATATTAATTATATATATTAAAAATAAGCTTAAAATATAATAATAATATATATAGCTATTTTATAATATTACTAATAACGTATATAATAACGAAAAGCATAAAAAATATTATTTTTAATATAATTATATTATTATAATATATATAAAAATAGTATTAATATTATTAATTAAAATAAAGCTAAATTTTAGGATTATTATATTTATTATAGCTACGATTAATACTTATTTTTACGCTTTATTTTTAAAATTATATTAATTAATATATAGCTATTATAGCGCTTTATATATTAACTATTTTAATAAAGTCGTTATAGGTATTAAAAAGTATAGAAAATCGCTTTTTTTGAAGCTATTTTTGACAAATATAATAAATATAACAAAATTAATATACGAAACTATTTATACGCTAATTTTATTAAAAAAAAGCCTTTTAAATATATTTTTATTAAAAAAAGCAAAAAAGCTGACTATAAAACGTATTAAAACTTTACTTTATATAGTTAAAAACGTACTATTTTAAGTATATTAAACAATAATACTATTTTCGGGCTACAAAAATAAACAGTCTATAGATATATAAATTACGATATTATACTTTATAATAATAAGCGTTGTTAGAAATTTTATTATAGTATTAAAACATAGCTAAATTTGGGGTAGTGAGAGCTTTTCTGACAGATGCGGTTTTATTGGTTGAATATCCATGTCGGTGTGGAGTAGTGGGTTACTTTTGGTAGCGGAGGTGAAATGGCAGTTAAAGGAATAAGCTCTACCCATTATTCCGCTATACCTCTTCTTCATAGCTGGGACTATTTTTTGCTCACTAATCGTCATCGACGCGGATGACAATGGCAACATCGTTCACATCAATACCGCAAATCGATCTTTCCAAAGCCGCCAATTCATCAACCCTTCCTCAGCTCCTAGAAGAACTCCGGCATGCACTGATAGACGTTGGGTTCCTCTATATATCTAATCATGGCGTTCCCTATGCCGTCATTACCGATCTTGTCGAAGCTCTCCCGGAGCTATTTGGTCTCAGCGCAGGGGAAAAGGAGGCCGTGGCGCTGGAGAATTCACCACATTTTCTGGGCTACAGCGGGGTAGGGAGCGAGAGCACAGGCGGGAACACCGATTGGCGCGAGCAGTACGAGTTTGCCACCGAATTGACCGCGACGTGGCGGGAAGGAATGCCCCTAGCTGAAAGACTGCGGGGTCCGAACCAGGTATGTGCAGCTGATACGACTCTGACACTCAATTGGACAGACATATAATATATAAACCGGTACACAGTGGCCGAAACCCAGTGATCCCCATCTCCGTCGGAAAATCGAGGACTATCTAACATCATTGACAAATTTGAGTATCGATTTTCTCTCCTTGGTGGCGCGTGCTCTCTCACTACCCCCGACAACATTTCATCCTTTCCTCTCAGACCAGCATCGCCTGAAATTGGTGCATTACCCCGCGTCTACTCGTACTGCTGACTCCCCGGATCAAGGCGTTGGACCGCACAAGGACTCGTCAGGATGGTGGACATTCTTATTGCAAGCTTCGCCACCTGAAGTAAAAGGTCTGCAAGTCTTAAACAAGTCCGGATCCTGGATTGACGTGCCTGTCGTACCCGGCACGCTGGTGGTCAATATTGGGCAGGCATTTGAAGTGGTGACGGGTGGTGTGTGCAAAGCGACGACCCATCGGGTACTTGCCGGACGACGCGAGCGGTTCAGTGTACCCTTTTTCCAAGGAGTCCGGAGAGACTTGACAAAAGAGGAGGCTACTGAGACACTGAAAGCCCATTTTCAAGGTTTGGTTGGGCTGGAATCTTCAGAAGGAAGCCAGATCGACTCGGCATTTTTGAAAGGGAAATATGATACTTGGGGAGAATCGCAGCTTCGAACAAAGGTGCGAAGTCATCGGGAGAATGGCCGGAAGTTCTATGCTGAAGTGTATGATCAATATATCAATGATGGTGCATAGCAAATGAAAATTTTAGAATCGAGGAGCCAGTTTCAGTCGGAATGAACCGGTATTTATCGACTAAAAACCATGAAAAGGTCTAACAGTCGTTTTCTTCAAACATTGTTTTGTCTTTCTAGATGAGAGTTATTGTGATGCATCGCTCTGGTTTCCAAGCCTCTTCGTACATAACCCGTGTACATATGCCTCACCCAAGAACTCATGGTCTGATGAATCTAACGAAATCGAGGATCTTCGAATGACATACGGTGTTTCGCCACCTTGAAAAAGAGAAACTTGATCGCCAATCTGGGTTCAGCTGGTACAAGACAAAGATAACCTTTCAGAGTCCGAGCAAGTCTGCGAGATAAAACATGACAGCACTTCACGCCGCGAGCCTGTCTCAAGATATTGGGGTCAAGTTTGGGAAGTACCGGAAGTACCTCTTTGAAGATCTGCTCCATGAGCTCCTCTTCACTGCAACTGGTATCTAGGCGAGGAATTTCCTTGATCATATCGCCGAGGTACTGAATGGCATCCAACCATTTCCGACAACCATCCAAGTAGTAGTCCTTATCCATATCGGTGTATGTCGTGCGGGCGAAGACTGTGAAGTTGTCTTCATTTGTAGCTGGATAGATTGTTTCCTGGTCTTCTAGCTTCCCAAGCTTCTTCCATTCTTCGAGAACTTGGGCGTAGGAGCGCATCCTCTCGAAAAGATTGTTCCAGGAAGCGAAGTCGCTACTGAATGTATCACCCGAGTCTGAACCGATCGAGAACGTGATGTTATCTTCATCTAGCGGCATGACTGGTGCAATTTCAGAGATTTCGTCAAGGACGTAACCCCAAAGCCGAAGTTTCCCTGGGCCGTTAAAAGACACGACGGGCTGCATGTTTAGACTTGAGTTGAAAGCCCGAAGCAGAAGACGAGATTCACGGCCTGGCTGGTATTGTTCTGTACCAGCTAATGGGTATGGCTTGGGCTCTGTATCGCTCCAGTCAGGAACCCATGTCGGCAGGACTCGAGATGCATCGCTTCTCTTGCTTCGAGGTATCCATAAAAGATCAAGTCTTGGTAGATTCTTTAGAATCCCTCGTGCAACCTCTGTATAAACATCTCCGACAGACTTGCTGTAGCTCGGTTGTAAGCCTAGATCGGCCAAATTACTCCTCGTCAGTCCAAGCAATGCAAACACCTTGTCTCGAGCATCAGTTGCAAGATATCTTCGGAACTTTAATAAGAGTTGCAGTAATAGTAACGAATCTTCAGTCTCTCCTTCATTCATTGAACCCAGTACTGACGATCGAAGTCAGCTCATGTAAACGATGTTCTTGTTTGTAGTAGATCCCATTCGGGTCGCTCGATGCATCCTGCTGGCGATTAGGTATCCAAACTCGAAAATATCCCAGTCAATTGTTCTTGAACCGCACAGGATAAGAACTTCCCGAGACAATGCAACTTCTTGTATAATCCATATACGTTGAAACGAAGGTCTCTTGAAAAGTTTGTGGAGTGCCGCGATTTCGTCTCCTGTGGGTGGCGCAGCTGACTTATCTTTAGCGTTATGTCGGTTTCCTATTATCTGTTCGATCATACGTCGACGGGAAATTGGTGGCAAGCTTACGCCTTCAGCCCTTTCGTCGATAGTCATCTTGTCCAGTCCGTTATGCAATGCTCCGGCTAGTAGTGTCTCGTCATCACCGTCCGTGTCTCGTTCTCCTTCGCCGGGTTCTTCCTCTACGTTGATTTGACCAGAACTTTCGGTTTCATCTCTTTCTTCTTCTGTTTCGCTCTCTTCTCCTTCCTCAGTTGAGTCAAGATCAGAATGGTTCTCATCTCCAGATGCTACAGGGTATAGAATGTGAGATACTGTTTCCCTTGACAGCTTTTCCAAATCGAATGACTTTGAGAATTCATTGATAACGGCAGACTCGTCTGCCTCAGTTCGTGATACTGAAGATGTCTCTGATGCTCCACTTACATAAGCTTCATACAGCGCCTCAACATCCACGCCAACCTCCTTTTTCTGAAAGGTATTGCCATATTGAGAAACCAGCCTATCACACATGTTCAATGCAACATGGCTCTGTTCACCACCTTCACCCAGCCAGACAATAGTCTGCCTTGCATTGAAGTAGATGTCACGCATCAACAATATCTGATGTGACTTCTCTTCGCTATTAGTCTGAGCGATGCAAATGGCATCTATCCATAATCTCCGACTGGTTTTAGGATCGCGTAATCGATAGAGTGCGAGCTTGAGGTTCGGTGTCACCCGCAACTTGCAATCATTGATGCTGATATAACATTCAGGCTCCATAGAACCCCAACAATAGGAGAGAGCTTCAAATGGAGGGATGGATGACAGAGTAACGGTCTCGAGATTACCACTGATGGGCTCCTCCGATGATGCTGGCTCAAGACAAAGAAGACGAATTTGTGGATTCTCGACATCTCGCAATGAATCGGGGTACACAAAAGGCGTTGGGACTGGGGACTCTCTGGATAATCTCTCGGATATGTCTAAAGCTGACGATTCGGCGTCTAATTCAAGTTCTTCAGATCTCTCTGACTGTTGCGAACTAGACTCTTCAGTGCTCGATTCATTGTCAGGTACGTTTTCTCTAGGGATCATCTTTCCAGTTGGGACATTTTCTACCCATGGCGAGTCGTAAATTGGGATGAATATTCTCCTTGTAACTCCGATGCGACAGTTCGTGCCATTTGAACACAGGCTCAACTCTTCCTCGTCAAGAGATCGATATAATGTTTCGTAGATTGACTGATCACAGTCATAACATTTATGTTGTGGGAAGACTATCTTCTGAACAGTCTCTGGGACCAAGCCTTCACTTGAGCTATCGTCCACCACTTTCTCAAGTTCGCTTGTCAATTCATCGAGCCTCTGCTGCCACTGCTCCGAAGATATAGTGACCTCCATTAATTCATTGTTCACTTGCGTTTCAGCTTGACGTGCAAGAGATTCTCCTTCGATGCCTGGGCTGCGCGTTTCCGAATCAGATGTATCTTCCTCCTCTTCTACACCACACTCACTATCCGAAGTGTCTTTCTCTGGTGGCCAGATTGATCGCGGACCCTGCTCACCCAATGCTTTGAGAAGCTCAATCGAGGCATCGACGGCAACGGTGCGCTGTTCGACGTCCATGACATAGATTGTTCGCTTGACGTCTTCTGCGAAGAAAGAAGTGGCCCCATCGAAGACAGCTTGAACGAAATGGGCGAAATGAAGCTCTATTGATAATTTCCACGGGAACACCAAAGGCTTATCATGAGCACCAGATATTGTTTTATCTGTGGGCAGAAATAGATGTGCCGACATGACTGGCCGTCTGGTTCCTTCGAATTTGGGTACAAATAACCAATGATAGCGGTCGAAGGCTTCCCCGGAGTTGAAGTCGTCTGGTTCTGCAGAGCAATTAACCCTTAATTTGATCAGATTTAGATCATGGTCAAGAGGGTCAGATTCCTCTGAAATTCCTTCTTCATTTTCGCTGCCGTCTCGAACCGTTGTCATATCGTCATCTGTGTCTGTCTCTTCGCCATCATCCTCGCAACCCCCTTCGCCTCTCCGACCCAGTCGGCGATCGTTTCACAATCTTCGCCTTTCTTGTCGCTATTGCCATTCTCAGGCGCATTCCCATCTTCACCTACACCACTTTCATCATCCTCATCTTCTTGATCTTCATCTTCGTCATGGTCGTTGTCCCCATCGCTATTTTCACAGCTATCGTCGTCGTCATCATCCGAATCAGGCATCCTTAATGTCTCATTCACAGAGATCTTGCCGCATTCACGTTCAAATACCCGTCTTTCATCAAAATCCCACAGCCAGCGGAGTTTAGTCTCCTCGTCCCCCCGCATAGGCAGCAGACGTTACTCAGACTTATATCTTCGGCCTCATTTAGCTTAAGCTCGTTCTGAAATTTGATCGCACCCTCCTCGATAACGGCCTTAGCCGGTTGCCATATCGGTGGAAGACCATGAGCAGGGAATGACCAGTCTGCAAAGCGTATTGTTACAGGATATGGGCCCGTTTTGACCTCGCGTGCGTCCACGTAACGCCTAGGCATGTATTCCTCAGGGATTCGATCCGGAAGATGGAAGTAGTAGTCTTTTCCGCGGAGAATCCCACTGCGTGCCTTATTACGTGATGCATCATGCTTCTTGGTGCTAAGGAAGCCATCCCAACGGTTGTTAGCTAGGACCCAGCAGGCGAGCCTTGCCGTTTCAGCATAAACGCCACCGTCTGGATGCTCGGGGGCTTGCAAACATAGGAGGATATTGCATTCATCGCTATATCCAGGATGTCGAAGATTGACGGTATGCATCCCGACGTCCACTGCGAAGACAGCAGTGCCGACGAGGAACGGGGTAGCAATAGTTAGGCATTTCTTCTGGGTGAGGGGGGCGTCTTCCTGTCTTTTAATAGGTACTTACCTAGAGAAACCCATAAGCGCTTATGTAGGGATTAGCTAAAAATCCACTAGCTGTTGCGCTAACAGTTCTTGTGTGGCAAATTGTGCTCCACCTGATGTAAAAAAAGAGCCATCATTGTGGGATTGAGACATTAGAGCACGGCGGCCTCGGCAAACGCCCGATCGGGGCGGCCCGGTTGGCGTATTGACGGCCCGTAGCGCTGGGGCACAGGCCGAGGGGTTCCGTCCTAGCTCTACCGTACGAGAAAGAGAGGCTAGGCTAAGGACACTATGAGATATCAGTGCAGGGTTTTTGATAGAAAAAGGTAGGAAAAACGGGACAGCTAGCTTCTGCAAAAATCAACCGTCTTTCCCGATCCGAGTTCTTCCTTTATTTCTTGCAGGATTGACTTGTTTGTTCCCTCTCCCATCTTCTTCTCACTTTAGCTCCCTTTAGGCTATAGAACTATTGAAGAAGAGCTCAATGGACCGACTCATTACAGCTAATTGAAGCGAAGCTACAGCTCTCGAGGCCTCTTCCCGACTAGATGATCACGCTGAAGACTACATTCAATAAGAATTCAGGCCCGGTAAGAGAAAAAAAAAATTAGGAAGGGAAGCGCATGCATTTCAAGTTCTTCACAAATCTAGTCTACATCTAGGGCGGGTTTGATCGCGTGACTACCATTCCCTTGACCCATTGCGTTTCTCAGCGGCAGCCATCAAGCGCTTCGAAAACGACTACTCTGCGCTGCTTCCATTGCTACAGCTGCAAGAGACTTGTTTCCGAGAAGATGGAATACTTGAATATCACACCCGATCTCTCGAGCAAACCAATTCTTCAGATCGATAGCCATCAAAGAGTCCATGCCGTATACCCTGACGGGAAGAGCAACGTCGATCTCGTCAGTCTTCAACCCAAGCATGTGCGCCACCTTGGACTGATACCACTCCATGATCATGTCACTTGCGGCGGAGTCAGACGCTGCTTTCTGTAGACTCGCAGCGTGGTCAACCACGAGCTCTTTAGAGACTGTTTCGGTTGCAATGTCCATCTGGAAAAGTTGACGGAAGAGCGGGCGGTGTATGATATGGTGGAGATCGATGTTCTTAGCTCGGACAGCAGCAGCGGTCTCGAGTCCTATCAGGATCTGCGCCTGCTCGTGTGACAGAATAGGAAGAGATGGATCGCAGTAGTAGTCGAGTAATGCTAATAACTCAGCTTGGCTGATATCCATCAGGTGTCCTATTCGACGCATATTAGCAAGCAGGTCAGCATTCTCAGCGACAATTCCTTCGGAAACCATGACTCCAAGATTGAAGGTCACTGCCTTTTCGTCATTGGAGATTCGATGGTGTACCACGGCGTCCATGTATGTGTTACCAGCTGTGTAGTTGGCTTGTCCTCGTCCTCCTACCATTCCATTGATCGAGCTCAGAGTCACGAAGAAATCAAGGCCGGAAGGGAGGGCTTCGTGTAGATTCCAGGTTGCCCTTCCCTTGGAGCGTGCCGCTATTGCCCAGTCCTCATAAGACATTTTCGGGAATAATGAGTCCTATCTAGCTAGTTAGAAGGCATCCATCGAAGGAAGAAGTTAAAGCGTACCCGCAAAGCCACTGTTGCCTGGATACAGCCCTTGATTGGCGGCATAGAGCTGGTTGAGCTTTCCAATACTGCTTTTAGCTCCCCCAAATTAGTAAGGTCGACTGCAGGTGTAGAAACATGAACTCCCTCAGCCTGGAGTTCACAGACTAGCCTTCGTGCCTCATCTGAAACGGCTCCCGAACGAGAAAGTAGAATCAAATAACGCGCTCCTCTTGTTACGAGCCAACGAGCGAAACTCCTACCAAGACCTCCAAGGCCACCTCCAATAACGTAGGTCGCATCAAGAGGAAGCTTGCAACTTGGCTTTGTTGCAGAAACAGCCTATGGAGTTCAGAAGAACCCAAACATTAGTAACAATCAGCCGTAATTAAGCTTGTAAGAACGATGAATGACTTACGATGATAGGGTCGCCGCCGCTTAGCTCGATAACACGCTTCTCATCCGGTCCATTGTCTTCGAAATGCACGAAAGCTTCCTTGGCTTCATGTGCAGGAAGTGTATGGACTGCCCGAGGCCCCTTGATGCCTACTGCGAAAGCAAACTTCATGGCCTGTTGAAATATCCTCTGCATTGTTTCGGGACTCTTACGAAGCAACGCAGTCATATCAAGAGTTGTTTTGGACATGTTCAGCGCATTTGGAATTGAAGGCTTCGTGGCATCTTGGGAGCATATCGAGATATCAATAAATCTGCCGCATGGAGCGAGACAGGCGGCGAATTCATCTTGGGTGGTCTGTATTGAGCCACCGGACGCACCAATGATGACGTCAACCCCTTCATGGTTCGTTGTCCTCTTCATTTCTTCAACCAATGTCTTCTCCTCAAGATTGAGGATATCAAAATCACTCAATCCGTACTCTCGACGGAAGTATTCGGCCTGTACACGTGTATTGACCGTAACTAAGACTCGCGCACCCACGCTCTGTCCAGTTTGAATGAGTATATCAGAAATACCGCCTTCCCCTTGATGAATGAGAATGGTATCCTGCTTTTGTAAACGTGCCGTTGAAATTAAGCCGAGATATGATAGCCACATATTGCTTGCCATCGATACTGCCTCAGCAAAGCTCATATGAGCTGGAATAGTGACTGCGCTCTGTGCCGTGGTCCTGATGGCAGACCGCGCTGTCATGGCCTGGGCAATGAGACATACACGGTCACCCGCGCTGAAGCCAGAGTCCTCTCCAGCCTCGAGTATGTAGCCAGCATATTCTGTCCCGATCTCTGTCTCGTTGAGTTGAGCTTTTGCTATGAGGTAGTGTTCATACGCTAACCCAACTGCCCGAACTTGCACATTGATTTCGTCTCGGTCTAATGGTTCTCTATCTCGGGCGTCAATTTCAACCCACTGCGCTGAGTTGATCTCTCCTGGAACTTCGAAACGAAGAACAAACTGAGTCCCATCGAAGAGTCTTCGTTCACGGAGCTGGTAAGGTAGAAGTGCTTGTGCAACTGTCTCATCCATAACAGAATTCTCTGTCACGCGGCAAACTTGGACTTTACCATCAGAGATGACCATATTGTTCTCAATACATTCGACAGTCGAATATACCACATGATGTGTGACATCACAGATAGCCTTCGTAATCTTTTTTATTTCGCATTCAAGCGGATCCAAGGCAAGTGTCAAGAATTTTCGAGATCCATCTTCCGCAGTCAACGCGCGTCCTAGACCAACTGCAAGGTGATGGCGCGGCTCGACTTGTCTTTGGGCATCTGCACGTGATACCCATATTGTATTCTTTGAACGAACTATTACTGACTGCAAGCGTTCGAAATCAGTTTCGGAGATCTCATCAAGAAAGATGGAATCAACCTCAGTGAGGAATATGACAAGCGAGTTCTCGGCAACATCAGAAGCTGCAAACTGCGACAATGTAGCCACTTTGTAAGGTAACCCCAAATCGTAACACAGCTGCTTGGTGATAGGGATTAGCTCCGAATCTTCCGCGTTCACATCGTCCCGCAATACAAGATGAACATCACATTGAATGTTCTCGGATGTTAAGGGAGATTCTTTCGCCGTGGCAATAATGATACTGCTATCGCGACAGAATAGCTCTTCTTGGCCAGGAATTTCCACGTCTACACCAAAGAACCCGGCATCTTTTAGCAATATGTCCCATTGGTCGACGTCAACACATGGGCTGAATGGTGATCGAGGTTCATGATGGAGGGGACTCCACCATCCCTTCAGAAGACCAAAAGCAAAGCCAACAGGTATGGCCTCGGGGCGAGTGGTCTCGAACAGAAGCAATTTCCCATTCGGCTTCAGTAGTTTCCGTACATTTCTCAATGATTCAACGAGAACATCTGTGGCATGTAACACATGAGAAGCGATGACGAGGTCATAATGAGCTATTTGGAAATTCTGCGACACTGGATCTTGTGAGATGTCGAGAACTCTGAAGTTCATATTTCCCATGTGAGAAAGTCTTTCTTTGGCGTGCTCGAAGAATCGGGGTGAAATGTCTGTGTAATCATAAGAAGACCATTTGCTGACACCATCACTGCTCATCGTCTCGAGCAGTCTCTTTGTTTGGCCTCCAGTGCCGGCACCAACTTCGAGGATGGCTAGGGATGGGTTTTTGAAGCTCAGTAGATCGACATACACAGACGCCGGAAAAGCATGATGGTCGTTCCCTAGCATCTTTTCATAGTATCGATCCGCTAATCCGTCTTTGAATATGACTTCCAGAGGGTCAATCTCTCCGAGAAGTATTTGAATCATCTGTCTTCCAATATGAACAAAGAAGAACCCATCAATATCGGAGTCCTCGACTTGTTGTTTCAGTTTATCGAGCTCGTCGGCTTCATCGAGAAAGAACTGGACGCTCTCTGAGGAAACAAGCGACTCTCCTGATTGAAGTCTAGCTTGTTGGTGTCGCATCCAATCGATATAGTACTTGAATTGCCATTCAAAATTGAGATGTGGATGTTGATCAATGTACTTCAAAGCTTCATCGATGAAGCAAAGAAGTACCACGCACTGGTTTCCGTAGTACTTAACAGCATCTGGTGGCTGAGGTGGTCGATTTTGCGTGCAATGATGGAGAACTTGTGTGTGGTTCATCATACCGAGATCAGGTTTCCACATCAACTTCATACAAAGCCGCCTAGGCTTCTCAACTGCACCAGCGCTGGAGACATCCGCGTCAATAAACGCGGTGTTCAATCCTTTGATGAAAATGCGAGGATGGTGAGTGTTATCCGGGTCAAATGCAAGGACGTCGGCATGGCCACCGCGAGAGCCGGAGAACTTGCAACGAGCAGCGACGTCGAGTGTATGCTGTTTTCCTGTCTGTGTCCCAATCCACATTTGATCGACATGGACTGGCATCATCGTTGGCAACTTACCGGGTCGCTTGACGGCGAGGGCTTGGAATAGTGGCTGAGCAAGCCCATCGAGAGTCGTAGGGTGTATAACATAGGCTTGCGCGAATGAGCTGGTGTGTCTTCGATGCCAACTCCCACAATCAATTTGTGCTGTAACCTCTCCTTCCGGACCCAGTTTCATCTGGTCTAAATTCTGAAAACTTGGTCCGTAGCGAACCTTGCAACTCTGTGGTAGATCATACGGGTCTTCTCGAGGAGTTTGGCTTGCTGACTTGATGGCATTAGCCCAGTCGCAAGCGGTGCTCTCTCTGCCCCATGGACCAGACAAGAGAACCTGACTATGAATAGCCGCTGAGAACACAGCTCGGATATTCCCTGTGCAGCATTCGATATACTCGTCGTCTTCGAGCACAAAGAGTCGAAATTGTGCCCAATCGGCCTCGCGCCCGCCTTGAGATGGCTGCAATACTGTGAGCTGGGTTTCAATCTGATTGATACCCCCCGGAAAGCTCATCGCATGCAGAAGATTCATATCTTCAATTTCTATTCCAAGCTGTGAACTTCTATCGGGGATAAGCTGGAGTAAGCCTTCAATCGCCATCGCTATCATTCCAGCTGCAGGAACGACAATTTCCGACCCTATTTTATGGTCTTGAAGCCATGGAAGTTCATCTAGTCGCATGATGTTCCGCCATTGTGCTATACAGGGATTCCAGTCTATGCTACGCGTTCCAAGAAGATCATGGCGAGGCTGTTCGCGAAATCGGAGGTTTCGGCTCAAAGAGCTCTCAATCCAGTAGGTTTGTGTATGATCAAAAGAATACTGTGGCATTCCAGATGGGATCTGATATGTGTCAGCAGCCAGATCATTGGCTTTGAGTAAGTCTACAGAGGACCCGGCACAGTAGAGACGTCCCATGGCTTCGAGAAAAGCTACAGAAGCATTCTCTCCACGAACTAGAGTGCTCACGTAAGAGAACTCTTGATATCTTGCAGATGCATCTTGAATCTCTCGTATCGGGCCTCGCAGTGCGCCATGCGGGCCAATTTCCAATGCGACCGTGATGTCCGCAAGATTCGTCTTCTTAGAACTGGATGGGTTGCTGACGAGATCTAATAAAGACTCGAAGCAGACTTCAAATTCTACAGGCGAGATGAGATTTCTAACCCAATACTCAGCTGACCTTAACTCATTGATGGAAACAGTACCACCAGTGACCGAGGACAGCATTGTGACAGAGCCACATTCAGGCTCAGTTTGTTCTAGGTTGCCGAGAGCAGTTGCATACTCACTAGCAATCTGTGCCATGAAATGTGTATGATAGGGCAAGCTTACTTTCAGCTTTCGAGTAAAAATGCTATCGGTGTGCAACCAGATTTCAAGTTGCTCGATGGCTTCTCTGCGACCACTAAGTGTAACACTCTTGGGACTGTTGACGCATCCAATGGCGACCTCACAGTCTTTCTTATCAGATCTGAGCCGCTCGATATAGGGCACGATCTTCTGCTTAGATAGACCGATAGCCATCATTGTGAACATGTTAGGGCTCATCCTGGAGATGCGAGAGCACAGTCGACCCCGATGGTACGCTACTTTAATAGCTGAGAATCGTGAAAGGGCCCCTGCTGCGTAAGATGCAGCGATCTCCCCAGACGAATGGCCAAGTACGACACTTGGAATTACTCCGATGCTCCGTAAGAGATCAACAAGTGCGATTTGGAGGCATGTGGTAAGAGGTTGGCTATACTCTGGAAGATTGATGTCGGGTTCATCACTATGGCCGCGTATGACTGCAAATAAATCCCAAGCACTGCCAAGCTGTCTGAGACACTCATTGGAAAATTCGAGGCTCTTCAGAAACACTGTGTAACACCATAGCTCGATTCCCATTCGGACATATTGAGTTCCCTGACCTGTGAAAACGAATGCGACACCTGCGGTTCCAGCCACGGGCCGCATAATTGGTTTGCTTGGGACCAAAGCGTTAGGCGATGGCGAACAATGAGGCCTTCCGACAATAAATGCGTTCCATTTATACCTGCTTCGCTTAGCGGCCAACGTGTATGCGACGTTGTCCCATTCAGTGACATTCTCAAGAACGAATTCGTGATACATATCAGAAAGCTTTCCGATTGCATCTTCATTGGGAGCAGACCATAGGAATAATCGTGCAAGTAAATCTCCATCCGCCGGACTGACATGTCTTTCGCATACCTTAGTGCTCATTGTTGTCGTGGTTAACTCTGTGCTCTGCGATTCTGAAGAAAGCTCATTCTCAGAGGGCGGGGTTGAAGTTGGATCGTGAGAAGGTGGTGCGATATCTACCCAGCTGTGGTCCATCGAAGGCAAAGAGTTTTCGATGTCAGGAAGCGTCCGACCACGACTTTTATGTGGTTCATTTGTTTGTCTGTGGCTGGGACGCTGAGTACGATGGTAACCCTGCAGGTTTCGGAGCTTGAGATACATCTCGGCATCATCTAAGATAGCGATCGCATTCGTTCCACCAAACCCAAATGAATTGACCTGCCTTAAAATTAAGTAAAAGCAAAATAAGAAGATCATGGGGCATCATACGCAAGCTCTACGGATACCAGAACCCGGCCAGGCAATATTAGCAGTAGGGAACTATCGATGTGGTTAGCTGGAAAGGCAATGCTAACGGGCTATCGCTTACTTGAAGATGGAGGCTTTTTGCATCAATCTTGTTATTGAGGGTATTCAAGTTGGCGATTGGAGGGATAACTCCTTTCTCAAGTATGAGAATCGTTCTTATTAACCCAGCAAGCCCACTACAGCCCTCTAGGTGTCCCAGGTTGGCCTTTACAGCGCCGATGAAGAGAGGATCTTGGGCGTTTCGATACTGCTGAAACGTCTCACCTATAGCATTGCCTTCAATAGGGTCTCCAACTTTGGTCCCAGTCGCGTGCGCTTCGAAGTATCTTGTCGGTTCCCATATCGATGCCCCCTCTTCTGAATGTGTCGTTGATGAGACTCATCTGTGATTCCTTGCTGGGCTGCATGATGGCGGGTGTCCGTCCATCCTGATTGGACCCAGTATTCCGTACGACTGCCCGGATAGTATCTCCATTGGCTAATGCATCACACAGTCTTTTGACAACGACGAAAGCGATGCCCTCGCCTCGAGCGTAGCCGTTTGCTCGCTGGTCAAAGCTCCAGCACTGACCGTCAGGGGACAAGAAACCAAAGTCAGATAGAATCTTCATGAAATTAGGGTGGTAAACCATATTGGCACCTCCAACTAAGGCCTATGTTTGTAATTTCGTTGTAAGCTAGCCAGTCTGAATTAAATGGTGACATTAGGGCTATTACCATGGATGAGTTGCCAGCGCGAAGATCTTGACAAGCCACATGTAATGCTAGCAAGCTACTAGAGCAAGCGGAATCCAGATTAGTTGAGGTTCCTTTGAAGTTGTAGAACCAACTAATTCGGTTCGCCAACAGAGATGGAGCCACGCCCAAAGCTGCATGTCGTTGTTCTACATCATGGTCCTGCTGCAGGATGCTTAGATAGTCATTCGTGAAACACCCGGTGTATACCGCAGTATCAGATCCTGCACATTTCTCGACAGGGATTCCGGCTGTTATCATTTTAGAAATATATCCTTCATCTCAGTGCTCAATCATTCTCACTCACCATTTTCAAGAGCATGATATGATACTTCAAGAAGTCTCCGGTGCTGAGGGTCCATGCATGCAGCCTCGCCGGGTGTGATAGAAAAGAAGGGCGCATCAAAAGCTCCTGGATCCTCGTCGAGAAAATGTCCCTGTCTTAAGGGAAGTGTGCTAGGTCTGTTTTCATCTGGGTGATAGAACGCGTCGATATTGAGGCGATCAGACGGGAATTCGGTGCTCGTAGACTTGCCTTGCGAGAGAATGTTCCAAAACTTGTCGTCTGATGTGGTATCCTGCGGAAAGTCGAATGCAAGCCCAATGATTGCGAGAGGTTCTATTGCATCCACTTCCGGGCTTCTGCAGTGCCCATCCTTGGCATCCGATATCGTGCGCATAGGGCGAGGATTTACCCTGGGAAAGCCTTGAGCGGCTGTAGTCATATGTTGCAAGGGTTACCACAACAGACGAGCCCCGAGGGGTCACACACTTCGTGCTCACCAATAATGGAACTTGAAAATCAAACACCCCGATGAGAACCCATACGATGATGTATGAGACTCTTTAACCTGTTTCACGTTATTACTGGAGATTTCCTCAGGTAACGTCACGTGCCTTGGGTATAAGGATTTTACAGATAACTGCAGCCTTACGAGGTCCATAGTCAGTAGCATATATACTGTGGCGAAGCGGTGTAGATACCAGTGCTGTTGTATATTGGATGAAGGACCTAAGTAAGGGATATGTTACGGAAGCACATCACTAGGGACTTGTGGGTACACCGATGTACCCAAGACAATAATGACGCCAAAATATTTCCAGAGGCCTGGAACAGTGAGGACATAATGCTTTAGGGATGAGACCTACATATCATTTGTCACTACTACCAATGTGGCCCCCACCCCTTATGTGACGAATGATAATCGCGTGATCATATAGAAACCCCAACATGGTATTGGAGTAAAAACTCCCACATCCCTAATCGGAATTTCCCGAAATTCATGTTCGGTGCTCTCCTTTGGATTGGAAACTAAGAAATGTCTTCGCGACCTTGTCAAGCATGATCGTATTGTTATTATGAATCAGCGATATGAACAGCAGTCAGAGAGAAGGATAGATTCTCTAACTAAGCCAGGACGATCTCAGATCAACAGGCTTTTGAGCTGAAATACGTGAAGACGCTTTGAGAGGCAGTTTGGGGTTGATAACTGTGTCGGGTTTATTACCCTCCCCACGGGATCGGTCAAGAAAAGATGGAGCACACAAAAGGCCCTAGCAGGACCCCGAGACCAGGGGGGTTGGCAAATCGTTTGGTGTAGCGGACCGGAGCGTCCCTTTGGGTTTTCATTACAAGACTTTATCTATGGATGTTCCAGTACGGCATGATTGATCTTAGCCCCATCAGGCGGCTGGTTTTACTGGCCTCCGGAGCAGAAGCACCTCCCACCTATGTACCGCCCTTCTTGATCACCAATTTTGTGTATCCCAAAGCTCGCATCTTCTATGACATCATTGCTCTACTGTCTCGTTCTCTTACGTTCTGAATGCGTTCTGTTTTATAGATGGGTGTGAAACGTCAGCTATGGTATATGGGTCAAACTACGTGTCGCAGAGAGAATCACCGCATGCAGACCTCTCAGTGACCTCTCAATTAGGACACTCGATCTCGGGGAGTTTGGTAAAGAAACACGGAGTATCTATTCTTAGAAGTCAAAGCGGAATCTGTCCTGCGGCCACAGATATCATTACTTCTACACCTCATTTTCGTTGTCGATCCTATACTCCATATTAATCCATACCTGACTCGGTTGAAACCCATTACTGCTATCTCTTTCGGCCCCCCCCTCACAAATGACAACATAGCCTGTATTCCACAACGGCAGATCGTTCTCAGTGGCTTCACTCTTGCTATTCTTCAAGTTCTTCAACCGGACTGGGATTGATCCTATCGTTCGGACTTGGCTTGTTGTGGCATGACTTCTCAGATGAAGGGGGGATTGACTAGGTTTTCTCGAGCATACATAGGTTTTGAAGAAAGCATATATACCAGGTAAGCAAGCATTTATGATGCTGAGGAACATTTCCACATTCAGCCATATGCCTGATTGCACAAAACTTTCTAGACGTATGCTTAGCTCCGCATCTTATTGGCAAGCAAAAAAGGAAGGCTCACGAGTGGGATTGTTCAAATCTGCAACTGCGAACAACCCAATGCGAATGATCGTAGAGACGATTGTGCTAAAGAAGGATGAGCAAACATTGTAGGAAGGCGAGAGGGGGCTAGTACCTACACCGCGCTGAAAGCGAACAGTCCTGATAGTAATCTTTTGTCTTTCTTGCCTAACTTCAGCGTGTAAAGTTGTCTTTGCGCAGTACAGATAAGCCCGACATCCAACAATGCCTTTATCACGGCAGTAGAGATGTAAAATGCCCTCACGTCGATCTTAGTATACGGCATCGTGAGAGTCCATTGTGCCTGAACAGGACTGAACGAGAAGATAAGCCCGAACACTGATGCGAGGAACTATGCTCCCAGCAAGAAGAACAGGACGTTCGCGGCGACTAGTATTTTGCCTTGCACGTTGAAAACTCGCCAATAGAATAGCAAGATCGACACCCGGGACAGAGAGACACTAGGATTGTACAGTACCTCAGCTGTGAGAGCAATCTAGCGAGATCGTGAGTAAGCTAGAATACGAGACAATATAAAAGTGATCTCAGCTCACCTTCGCCCAGACTCTTAGCTGCGTGATAGAATAAGTGCTGATAGGGTAACCTGCTCCGCCGAGAGAAGGTAGAGCAACGAGGACATTGCAAACGACGACGCTTAGCCCGAAAAAGAGCGCGCCGATGATTGTCCAATCATCCCACCACAGATCCCTTACCCGGCTGCGGTGAAGGATGCGAATGATAACGCATATAGTCGCGAACAAGGCCAAGATGCTTGATACGATGATATATTCGGTATAGCCTGAGCTTATGACGTTGGGATGTGTTGAAGGGAGCGCCTCGTCCGCCATGAACTTGTAGAGATGCAAGATTGAGTGGTTCTGTCGAAGAAAAGCTATCGTACACTCGAGGACGAGGATAAGGTCAAATCGGATATCGAAGGATGAATAACGATGCAGGTCATGGATCCATCAAAATCGTTCGCACCCGCTCAAGGATTTATTGAGCAGCCTGATGTGTGCGGACTGTCTGGCCGCGTTTCTATCTACGCCATAGTGCAACATCGGAAAGTTAGAAGAGACGTTGTGTGAAATGTTAAAAATCGACCGGCTGTTGGTGGTTTGCATGTAGTCTTGGGGTCCGAAAGAGACACAACCTTCAACGGAACAGCTCGGACGAGCAAGAAACAAGAGGTGCATGCCATCATCACCTCCTCTATAGGTATGTGAATGAGGGTTCGCTTACGGACTAATGCGGCGCGATTGGCCGAAATAGCGCCCGCAACTTTGCGACATCACCCCGACGTAGGATCGGTCATATGCGTGATACATCTTAGTAATCCTAACAGAGAAAGGATCGGCGCTTTTCACAGTGGTATCGCGTTATAATATTAATTTCATCAAGTCTCATTGATTGGCATCGAGTGACTCGTTGGTTTCATTCCCACCACCGCTGACCTCGTGAATGCCCAGCATGCACCGTTGCGTGTCTCCGCCGCTGCTCTAGAGAGTACACCCTCAAGCTCAGTCGCCAACTGCTCGCTTTTTGTTGTCTGCGCGAGAAGGCTGTGGACGGCCAGGTTGCATTCATGCATAGCCAGGGCAAGGTGACCCGGGGCATCCCGCTTGTCGTCCTGCACGTCATCTAAGCCTGCCTCAGAGAACAAATCAGGTAGCCTAGGAGCCCATGTGGGAATCAAGCGCGTGTCTTGGCTCGTACTGAGCTTCAGGAGTTGTTGAAGCCCCTCAGTGCTATTGGTGGGATTTGTTTTTTCAATGCGAAATGAAGTCAAATCAGCTTCGTCCCATTGCAGGAAGCCGCCTGGTTCTGTTGAAGAAATCTATTATTAGTGCTGGCTGATCGGCGCGATTAGCGCATCAGCAATACGGGGATTTGAAACGCACTCAGCAGTCTGACCACATTCTTCAGTACAGGTGATACCTCATCGTCTCGCAGGACGAATCCAAAAAGGCGGAGGTGCACAATATCGTATTTCTCGATAAATTCATTTGGGACAGGCTCTTTAACGTCCCAAAGTCGAAACTTCAGATTTCCCGGAAGCCATTCGATTGGTGGTGTTGCCTTGAGCGAAATGTCAAACCCGTCCAGTTGTGCAGTCGGTGGAAGCCGTTTGCTTAGGTCGGTTAACCAGAGCCTGTGAAATGGTGAGCTTCTGCCAAGGAAAACGGTAATGAACGTAGCAGCCTAAGAAACCCACCCTGTCCCTGTCCCAACATCAGCCACCTGAAGATTGGCGTCCGTGACGGGAATGCAGGGATGAATGTGGTAGCCAAAAAGCTCAACCCACTGGTAATGCTGTAAATTGATACTGGCGTCATTTGTAAACATTAGCGGTTCATTTACAGAGGACAAATCGTCTTACTCACCGATTGTTATCGATGTAATCCCGGGTAAAGACGTACTCTGGTTCTGACGCCATGTTACCAAGCGCAGCTGGGGAATCTTGAGAATACACGGTCCGACCTATCAACTGGAGCCGCGGGAGCATGCGTGGATATATATAGATCCCAACTCACAGGCCACTCGCATACTCACCCAAGACTTCCCGTCACGCTGTATACCTGCTTGATTAATTTATAAGTAGGTAGGGTTCCAACGTGGCTACACATCATCCGACATGCAACATGTCTGTCTACCTTACATACGATATCGAAACTCTCCCACTACGCATAAGAAGTGCAATAACTTCTCCAAGCTTCATATGAATGCGGGTTTGAATGAGTTCCTATCAATCGCAAGAGTATTTCCCGAAGATCACTTATTCATTAATGCAATGTTCACCACATGGACAATAGGACAAGGGCCTATTCCGTTACGGAAAGAGATCTACCTCTTTAAGGTGGGGGGCTGGCTTGGTCCAATCATCCTCGTCAATTCGAGTCTCCCAAATATGATTCTTTTGCTGGTTGTGGAGGGGTAAAGTCGGTGATTACGAATAGGCGCCCACAGGTGAGTGACGAGCAGTCGGACTCAGAGCGCAGAGATACGATCATCAGATTGGTCATCGCGGGGCCAAGGTAAGGCAGTTTGCTGAGGACACTTACAGTTTGCCAAGTTTGTTTTGCTTGCGACCGCTCCTTTGCATATGTAAGGAACCTCTTCTCGACTTGGAAATACCTGGTTCGCCAATCATGCAAGCATGTGAATACCAATTGGCAATTCGGTACATCATGTGTACCGAGATGTACAGGAAGTGGCGCTTGATGTGCTGAGTCTCCAATAGCCACAGCTAATCACAGTGATTGAAAGCGTACCATATCTATCTGCATGTTCAGGACTCATTACACTTGATAGTCTATCAATCTAATATTGTGCCATTTGTAAACTTTTCCCGTGACACAAGGTACTAATGTTTATATTGTTTATGTTGCATATCTAGAAGTTTTTTTGTTTTTTTTTATATAAAAGATAGGCTTTAAAGCCTGGCGGTTCTGTACAACATGTTATCTCTCACATCCCAGCTCGTCGTCGCTTCTGCGACCGGGCTGGTCGCCCACTGGGGTCATTTCTTCCATGGAGAGCATGATCTTCAAGCAGCCAACATTGCGAAAGCTCATGCGGCCGTGCTATTGGCGGTGGGATATACTAAATACCAGATCGACCATCACACTATAGGCAACTGTATTCGACAGACTTGCTTGCTTGCTCTCATATACGCATCTACTTTGTTTATGAGCATAATCATTTATCGAATATGCTACTCACCACTGCGTCACATACCCGGGCCGCTGGCGATGCGCGTCTCGAAACTCACGCATGTCTGGACTTTAACAGATCACAGTATACAGAACTGCAAGATGTTGCACGGGCTGCACAAGAAATACGGGAGTGTGGTGCGGACTGGTAAGTACAATGATGTCGTAATTGATACATCGTTCATGATCACAGATTCTAAATCTCTTGTAGGGCCAAATGAAGTTACCTTGTTCGGATACGACGCGTTTGAGCAGATACGTCGCAACGACTCACATTGCCAGAGATCGCAGTACTATGATATACTACATCCCATGGTATCGCTCAATACTACTCGCGATCCGACAATACATGCTCACCGGCGCAAAATATGGGATCAAGCGTTCAGTATTAAAGGTATGATCTTGCGATCTTCCTATCCGTCACTCTTCCTATTCGTACACAACACCCTCCTCAGATAACCAGCGAGCGCGTATTCACTAAAGATGTGAATATACTAACTTGATGAGTTAGCGCTTGAGAAGAACGAGAGATGCACTTATGAGTACGCAGATAAGTTATGCAGGCAGCTACATGATCTCGTCGGGGAGACGATAAACATCTCCGACTATTTTGAATATTACACCTTTGACTTGATGGGAATGCTCGATTTGACTGTCGAGTTCGACAGCCTCAAGAAGCAAGAACATCCGATTCTTGATTTGTGGCACGTGGCTCACAGGATGTTGGGTCCTCTGAACAGCGCACCCTGGCTCAAGCACCTATTCATGGGAATTCCATTTATAGAACGGCTCAAGTACTACAAGCAGTTTATGGGCTGGGCTCATGATGAGCTCGCTAGGAACATCAAGGTGGGATATCATGTTTTAAAACGCTCGAAAGCAACAAATTAGCTTACCTGAGTGATATAGAATAATCAGGAAGAGCGAACGGATCTTATTGGATATGTCATCAACGATGCAGTCAAGCACGGAGGTATTAAGAAGAACTGGAACTTCATTCTTGGAGATTTCGTTCTGGCCATTGCCGCTGGGAGGTAGGTTGGCAAGAAGCAATGCATGCTTCTCAAGATATATTGAACATACCTGTACTGACCCCCCACGTAACAGTGATCCCGTTCGACAAGTTATGACGAACTTGATCTACTACTTGATTCAATACCCCAGCCAGCTGGCCCAAGTGCGCCAGGAGCTCAACTCTATTGATATCAGAGACTACCGGGCATTACAGTCTCTCCCCCACCTGACGGCGTGTATCTATGAAACCCTACGCCTTAACCCGGCTGTTCCATCTGCCGGTCTGCGTATCCCTCCGAAGGGGGGAATAACTATCAATGGGGTTTTCATCCCTGAGTACACGACGATGGTGACACCTCAATACAGTTTACATAGAGGTGAATGATGGCCCAAGGAGACAGGCAATCTCAATAACTGACATGGCGACCAGATGAGACATGCTTTGTCAAGCCCAATGAGTGGATTCCCGAACGATTCACGACCAGGCCAGAGCTGACACTCAACAAGAACGCGTTTGTTGCCTGGAGCATAGGTAATGTTTCATTCCCTCAAACAGATGATAAAATCATCGTGTTGATAAGTATCTGGGCTAACAGCTTTGTTGCTGGGTTTTTAGGGAAAATGAACTGCCTCGGTAAAAACCTGAGCTTACTGGAAATCCGGGTTGGGACGGCTTTGTTCATAACTCAATTTGACTTCAAGCTGGCACCGAACGACGATGGACAGAAGATGTTCACTGCCGCAACTGACTTCTTCACAACAACACCTGGCCCCCTAAATCTCGTTTTGAGTAGTCGGTGACCCTTGATAGTACTGAGAAGTCAGTTCCGGGGATGGTGATGTAGCTGGGTCGGACCGTCAGTCATTGAGGTGAGCCCCAGATCTAAGGTTCACTCTTGGAGTATGCGGGGCTTATTTTTCCGTATCTCATCGCAGTGTAAAGAGTTTCCTGCCAGTATCACTTTGTATCATTGGTATTCTCGTGAAGCCTCCTAAAATATACCAGAGCTGTACCGAGCACGTAAAAGCGATGAGCGATCTGGTGAGTTATATGATCACGGAATCGGCTTCGGGCGTGATGGCCCAGTTTTTACTTCCCTGGTCCGTACAGACCGGTCGAAGAAATAGTTGGCAGGCGCGACCATCGGTTTGCCACCGTGATGATATTTCACCAATTGAAAGTACCCGCGGATCTTCAATGGTTCTGGGAACACGGGCTCTAAGAGCTTGACATTGCGCTAGATTCCTGCGCACCTGCGCACAGAAGCTTAGATAGAGTGCGTTTGTGCGCCTACTGGATTCATCTTGAATCTTATAACTGATGAGACAAGCCAAGTGCAGTCTAATTGTCAGTCACTACAGCAATCATCACCAAGGACAATTGAGAGGTATCTCATGTTTCTGTAATCACTCATCGCCCGGTCATGATCTAAGAACTAGGAACTCATTCATTATTTTCGCCTCTCTCATTGCCGAGGCATACGATTTTCTGCAGCCGGCTGTCTACCTACCAATCTACATCCCACGTCAAGCATGCATGGCAAGAGAGCTATCTGTTTTGATTCAACCCATTTTGCTTTGCACGCCGGCGTTCAAACCCGACAGACAAGTAATATCTAGAAATATGATAACTGTTGTCATCATGATGTTGTCCTTGATCAGGAGGCATGCATATTCCGATTCCATAGATACGCAGATCGGGTGTGCTTGATGAAACAACTACCCTTCTCTCATTGCCCAGGGGACCCTTTCCATTGGAGGTCGAGTACCACTAAAAACGTCGACACTCCACCATACACCAAACTCCCCCTTTTTACGCGAAATCCTTACTTTCCTCTCGCAAACTCTTGAGCGGGCCGGCGAAGTCCTTATTGACCCATTCCCAGTAAGCCTGCCATTCGGGGTTCTGACTGGTCTGAATAGACTGCGTGTGAGGACCAGAAGAAAGGTGTGCATTGCTGTTAGCATTCGCACCGGGCAAGGTTGTTTTGGTCTTCTCGGCAAGGCGCAGGGATACTCGGAGAACACTCTTGTTAGCCTCTTCCTGTCTCTCAATCTCTTGCTTCACGGCATTGTCCTTGAGTTTGGTAGACAAGGTCTTGCGATAGCACTTGGCAATGGTGTCGAGACGGCGGGTAGTCTCTTCAGGATCGACAACTATGAGCTTGCTGAGCATGAGATTACACATGGCCCGAATATCGTTGTCGTCGTCAAGACCTGCAATGATACGGTCGTAAAACTCAGGTGAGCTGATACGAGAGAACGCTGTCTCCATGAGCGCATATAACGTCTCGTATGCACTCTGTGTTCAGATATTAGCAGTTGGCAACAGCATGAAAAGGCGAGCACCGGAAGACTAACTTTACGAGCCTCAAGGCCATCGTCAACCTTGTGCTTGAATGGGCCCATTTGCACTTCACGGATGAGGTCCGGATTAATCACTGATTCGGCCAAGACAATCGGCATGAGTTGACCGAGATATGGTAAGACCAGCTCCGGCTTATTGTGTGTGGCCGAGTTCAAAGTCGTCATTCCTAATCGTCGGATCTCCAATTTCTCATCTCGGAGTACTGTCTCGATCATGTCAAACAGCACAGGCTTTAGCTCAGAATCGAATGTCTCGTCGCTGTCGGGTAGAGTGTATCTTAATGCTTGGACGGCGACGCCTCTGTAGCCCTCGGAAGAGCTGGTCATCAATTGCTGGCAATGGTCAGTGGTGAATTCTATGGTACGGCCGTCCAGTATGGACTTACTTGTAGCTTCTTGGTATAAGTCTTCGGCTTAAGAATGGCAAGGCGACCAATGCACTCGGAGCAGATGGTCTTGTTGTCTTCAACAAGGGACGCAGAAAAAAGAATTTCCCATATGTTCTGCTCATAGGCTTCAATATTGGTGGATGATACTACTGCCTGGTGTAATACTTCACGAATAGCCTGCAAGAAAAGATATTGTTGGGCGCCCTTTTCAGAAGTGGTGCGATCCAGAATGATGGGGAGATAATGCGGAATATCGCCAGCGGCAGCTCGTCCGAGAGCAACAGCAGCAGCGACCGAAACTTTATCGGGTTCGTCGTGAAACTGATCTAAGAAGTAATTCGGTTGCAGGACTGGATTGTGACCGCCGCGTAGTCCAATTTCGCCAAGGATTGTCAAGGCAAGACTGGTACGTGCCTGATCCGGTGGATCGGAAGTACTGGCTTGGTGAAGTTCTTTGAGGAAGCCTTCGATCGTTACGCCAACATTTTCTCGGCTCGCGACAAACAAGGCACCGGCAACTTTACCAACAATGGCGGGATCTCCGCCGACACCAACATCTTGCAAGACACCCTTCATCAATTGAGGTCCCGATCCAGTCTTGCCCATATTGATGACGAGGCTCACGAGGGAATCCAGGGCAGTGCCAGTAATATTCTTCTTAAGAAGATTGCATAGCGCGGCCGTGAAAGAGGGTTGACTTGATACCTTCGGGTTCTCAAGCTGCAGTTGTGACATTATCAAAAGCGCGGGACTGAGAAGAAGATTATCATTAGCCTCGATGACTGGGACAATGGCCTCAACGATACCGCTCAGGGTTGGTACAGTGAACTGGCCTTTCGCGGCTGGACAGGTCATTATATGTTGTAAGGCTTGGATACTAGAGCTTCGAAGAGCACGATTTGCCTTGCGCAGCTGGCCGCAGAGCTCGAGTGTGACTGACTGGGTCCAGTTGGGACTAAGACTCTCTGGCACAGAGGAGAGAATAGCAACACTGTCAATTGCCCGCACCGAGTGTAATCTTGTAGTCTCATTTCGCAGCCGATCGAGTAAAAGATCCAAAGCAATCTGGCGTTTCTCGGGTGACAAGAGCGAAAAGCCCTCTTGAGACGAGGCCCTTGCCACCAACGTGCCAAGAGCTTGGATAGCTTTTTGGCGCACCTCTATATCGGCGTCACTTGCCGAAACACGATCGACTACCGTGTCATATAGCTTCTGGAGCTCAGGCTTGAACTTCTGCGAGGTCAGCTTGGCCCGCGGTGGAGTTATGGCTTTTATGAGCTCCTCGGCGGTCCCCATAGCTTCACCCGAGATCTTGTAGAATTTGTCCTTCGCCGCAAACACAACTCCGTCCACAATTTTGGCCAAGTATGAGGGAAACAAGCTAGAGGAGTGGGTTTTGGCAATGTCGCCGAGGAATCGAAGGACGGCCATGCGTAGTGTCGTAGCTGTAGCCGAGGCGGCGCCGCCTGTTAATGCCGTGGAGGCTGACCCGGTAGTTGCTGCGACTCCCTTGGTGACTTCAATAACTGGCGGCATCACCTGGTCAAAGTAATCGGAGAGTCCACCATTATGGACCGCAATGAGATCGTCGAGAAGGGTGACAACGGACTGTTTCGTGGCGATCTGCTTTCCCTTAAGCAGCTTGGTAGATGATTTGACTATTTGGGGTACTAGTCTAGAGAGGTCCGCTCGCGGTCCCGTCTCTGGAATAGTCTCCTGTGTGGGAGATGTCAAGCCGGTGATACCCATATAAGGTGCCTTATTGGCGATAGCGAATTGACCACTACTCTGTCTGCGGCGCTTTCTGCTCCCCAGAAGTGATGATAGGGCTTCATCATCCGCTGCAACTGAATGAATGATCCCTTCCCCCGTCTTTCTAACAAGCAGGGTCAGAGCAGAGATGACTTCCAACCGGACACTTTCCTCGCGCTCGTCGAAGCGGCGGATTAGGGGAGAAGCTACTGTTTGATACAACAGGCCATTATCCAGGAGGTCGGTACTCCGGGTGGAAATCAGGGTGTAGAGAGCTTTTGCGGCACAGCGGCGGACTTTCCAACTGGCATCGTCATCATCATCAAAATCATTATTATCCTCATATTCATCATCATCGTCTTCAAGTCCATCGTCACTCTCGGGCTCTTCATCCCCATCCATGTCGACGTCATCGTCATCAGCAGCATAATTAGGGTCGAATTTCAAGTATCGGAGACAGGCGGCAATTGTTTCATCGGTGAAGGGACGCATCTCGGAACCGCAGGCGGCAAGGAAAGAGTCAAGCGCAGCCAGGGCAACTTCGCGAACCTCGTTAAACTCGGGATCTTGATCATCGCCTTCACTCACAGCGTCGAGGTATCTTTGCAAGCTATCCTGACTGAGGGTATTGAATACGGCGGGAACGATCTGAGGAAGATATGCACCAAACTTATGCGGGATAGCGCGTGCGAGGGAGCCCAGTATAGTGATGTATAGACGCAGCATGACTGGGTTAGCTGATGAGCTTCCCATAGCCTTTCGAATCTTGGAAAAGAAAGACTCGAGGATCTTGTCTGTGAGGTAGGGTGCCAATACGCCGAGGGCGACAACAGCTCGCTTCTTGACGGATGAAGGAGTGGCGGGCTTCTCGAGAACCTGGACGACGACTTGTTGTAGCTTTTCGATCTCGAGGGGTTGTAGGAGAGGCCCAAAGCAACGGACGACTTCGATCAGGACATCGACAGCCTCGGGGGTTGGGTCGGCCTGGTCAAGAAGACCTTTGGGAGGTTTTTGGGAGCCGGAACCAGCAGGATTGATGCCGAGGATTCGAGGGATGAGGACGCGACTGATGACGGCGTAGGTATCGATGACTTCTCGACTGGGAGGGACGCCCTGAATTGGTCTTTGGAGGGAGGCTATGGCATTTCGTAGGGCGAGAGAGGGGAGGGAGTTGTCGACCGAGTTCTTGATCTCGAGGGTGGTGAGCTTCTCCAGCATGGGAGAGATGACGGAGATGGGAATCTTGGTGACTAAAGGACCCAGACTGTTCGGGTTACCGTCGTCGGGTTAGTGATGACAGCAATGATATAGATGTCGAATCGGGTTGAGACTGACCACTTCACGGCTAGATTCTGAACCTCGCCGTTCTGATCATCGAGGCTCTTAACGACGGAATCGACGATACGGGAGGATGTGTTGTAGTCATGTTGGAGGAAGTCGGTCTTGGGCTTGGAGAGGATCTGGTGTAGATCATTGAGGGACATGAAACGGAAGTCGGGGTCCTCATCGGTCAGCTTCTTCAGGAGTTCGACAATAGTGTGAGGATTCGGATTGTTGAGTGCCGACGCCATCGTCGCGGTGGTGGAAGGGGGATCGGTCGACGATGGAGTTGGGGCTTGATGTCAGAGGGGGGGAGAAGACTCGGAAGGATCAGACCATGCAGGGCAGTCCTCTACTGGGTAAAGATGTGGTTATCAACATGAAGGTTTCAAATGGATATGGGAACTGGATTAGTAGGTATGGAGCGAAGGTGTCGAGACAGTGGATAGGGTGGCTTGCGTTCAGAGTTTAGAGGGGAGGGATGGGATAGAGGCTTACCCAGGTATGTGCATGAGGTGGCCGCCTTCCTTGTGAATTTCTTTCAATAGGGGCACCTGTAGAAAGTAGAGGTAGCCGCCTTTGTTTGGTACCTCGAGGCTCTTAGGTCATGAGAAAGAGAGGTCAGTCAGTTTCAATGTTGTCGTTGCTGGAAGTTGGTAATTCAATATTTGGAAGGTTAGGAAGATGATGAAGCTCCCCGCTATCAACCGCAGCTTCCACTCGACAATGGCGGGGTCATCGGACGTGGGGCTCCTGTCTTCGCTTACCTAATCCTCTCCAACCCCAACACCACTGCCGGCCACCAAGCAGCATATGGCCCGTGCGTCATAATAACACCCATTGTGAGGGAATTGTTTCTTAGGCACATGTATGTAATTTGGAGGATTGATATATATTTTAGTGACATATATACATGGCTGTTCTATAGAAAACCAATAGGTCAGTAATACTAGAATCCTATACCTTCCCGCCACCGGAACTGCATTGGGCGAGCATCACCTCATTTCTATAACCGCGCCCCAACAGGATGGCCAAGGGATCTGACCTGTTGTGAATGACAAGATACATACATAGATACATTCCCAAATCCCCTCCATCATAATCCCTGTTTTCCCCCGGATAGTCTCACCCACGTGCGGCTGAATCGGCTGAACCCGCTGGACTTCGGTCATGCATGCGAGACATCTGGGGCGCTAAGGGCGGATGCACTACCCGGGAAACAGTCCTCACATATCCCCCCTTAGGTAAGAGGTAGGGTAGGTTGGTACCCAAGGCTTTTGACTACAAACAACATACATGTACCTTAGGTAGGTGTCCAACTCGTACTCCGAACAAAGAAAAGCAACCAAAATCAGGTCCAGGTGACCCGAAATATGCTGGCAATATCATGTTGTTTTTCTTCTGGCCACTTTTCGGTTTCTATAACTATGTATATAGGTCCCATACACAGCAGCTTCTGTCAAATTCCATGTCTTCCAAAAAACTTATGTCCCACCCACCATAGCATCGTTTTGAAGCCGAAAATAAAGTAGCAATTGTAATCACGCCACTTCTCTGCTATCCGCCTACCTGTATGATTGACCTTTCACTCATCACTTCTTGATCCATCATCTTGCACCAGACCCTACCACATCTGTAATCATCGTCATCATCAAGATTCACAGTTCTCTGTGCCAAGAATCCGGCTGTCATATCATGCTACCCAATCGCAGAAGGTCAGACAGTCCACAAGGCGAAGGATCTAGTCACCACACGAGAGTACGGGAGACCAGGCCGGCTCCACGTGACACAGAACAAATAACCCCACAGGAACCCAAAAACGAGGAAGCCGATAAGACTGAGGACATCCCTCACAACATCAGATTACGCTGGATCGAAGAAGCGAACGAGTTAGGGATCTATAACACCAACCACCCCCTTTCTAAAGAGACAAGCAGATTGTTGGGCAGGCCTTATTTGGGAAACCAACAACAACAACGTCGAACCCAACATCAAATAGACGAAGATGTCCGCGCTTTTTACCGCTTGAAAGAGAACGAATACCGAGCCGAGCAGCAAAAGGTAAAAGCGGCGCGGGAAAGAGAGCGAGCCGCTAGGCAAGAGGACCGAGCTGCACGACAGAGAACTCGAGTAAAGCGAGTCGGTGATTGGGTTAGAAGGCAATTTCGCACGCCGTGAAACTCGGGTTTCTTGCATATCCTCTAACCCTTGATTTGATGGTTCAGAGATATCCCACCACTATGAAAGGAGTAAGGAGCAGAAACCAGAAGATTCGGTATCATGTTTCGACAATGGGATCCGGGGTCAAGAGTTGCTAATATGTTTCTGAGAATGATTAGAAATCATCCTTTCCTTTCCTTCCTTTCTCTTATCCCGAAGGAACGGGCTGCATGTGGGGGAGCCTGGAAACAGGGTATTCGGATTGAAACACGCAAGACTGGCATCGATCATGGCAGTTGTTCATCAGGAACGAAGTGTTATGACGGGAATGTCTGGCAATAGGATGCCGTCTCACCAGAGGTAATAGCGCAACGTCCAGACAGGGGTGGTTGAATATATAGAGAGAGGCCTGGGCCTTCTGTCTCGCAGATGGAAGGCCCAGAAATCAATAGGACGGAGCCCCAACCCCCTTTTATTGACCAATCACTGTTCTCGCCTTTCGACCTCTTTGCTATTCAAGTGCTCTCTTTCTTTGTGGAACAAAACTGCCGGACAGGGGAAGACGGGAATGTGCGTGCTAGTTCTTGCCCATTTCTCTTCATCTTGGACTACGCGGTCACTATAGAACGTGGGTATCTGTAAAAAATGGCGATGCGTTGATAATAAGCCAGTGGTAACTTTGAGGATAAGGTATGAGCTTCATCCCCTTACTTAGCTGAATGTAAACAAAACTTAGACTACCGGAACCTCGGTCCGACAACCCATGTTGATATTCCGTCCGTATGTCTCCAATACAAAAGGCCTATTTGTGTCTCGAATCATCAGCAGGCAAGAATTATGTAAAGATACAAGAGGCGAACGAAGGATAAGAGGTGGCTACCCCGAAAGAACCCGAAGAGAAATAATCTACCAACTAATCTAATGCGAGGGCATATTCCCATGCGCATCCACGTGCTGTCATTCGAACGCACCCCTGGATGCTTCACACGCTCTTATTGGAGTAGATACCACAACAGACACTCAATATTGTTTAATTAAATACAAACTAAACTCTTCCACTTTTACAAAATTACCTTCACACGTCGACCATCACTCCAGACATCGCGCCCACCTGATATTCATCATTCCGGCTCCAAGATATACCTCTGAACGAACCTGGTGATATATCGTCCGTCTCCCTCGTAACGTCATACTTCTGATATTTCAACCGCGTATTCATGGCGTTATACCAGCCAGGACTACGCTGAGTCGCGCAGTTCTGAACCTTGTTGTGCAAATCCATAATCCTCAGAACCCGAGTAAGATCCGTTGACATGCAACATGCGACAATGTTCTTCAGATGAGTGTCTATCCGCTGCTTTGGTCCGGCCTTTGTGGTCGGGTCCGGCAAAAGCTCGACCGCGACTGAGTGGATCCGGTGGCCGGGACCCAAGGAGACTGGACTAGTCTGGTCTCTACCTGGTTGCAGCTCATCGGCTATGTCCCCAGCGTCCATGATGATACTCATCCTCCTGAACACCACTGAAGTCTATCAACTTCAAGATTGGGGCAAGTTTATGATGCGTGTCTACGCAGAATCCACCGAAGACCACTGTGTATCTCGTTAGCTTCTTTGGAATGTCGTTCAAAAAAGCAGAATGTCTCGATTTTGATGTAAACAGATGAGCTGGAGAGATGTGACGAGCTTCGAAGTCGAAAATACGAGATGTATCCAAACATACTATTCCGTGTGAATATGTCGCCGTGAAGAAGATTCGATACTGGTCTTTGACGCAGGCATTGCTCAGAGTTATCTCGAACTCCGGTCCTTGGTCCCTGATCTGGCCAAGTCTCTGTCAACTCGTCAAGCGTCAGTATTTTCCATCAAAATTATGGCATGGCTTAATCGGAAGGAAAGTACTGACATGCAACGACCATTTTAATCACTAACAACCACAGCATAGGCAGGCGTCAGCATTCCATTCCAACAATCGTCATCAGTCAAGATGCCAGCCAGCAAAGTCCTCATCAAGAACATGCACGTACTACACAAAAAGATCCACCAAAGTAGCCGATTCGGAATATCCTCCCTAGCCGCAAGCGCTCGATCAGCCATCCTCAATAGCGTCCCGTTCTCCAGATACTCCTCAAACAACCACTCTCCCAGCTTCAAATGGTGCGTAGTCTTCCGCAGCGGGTGTCGGAGTTGTGCCGTGCGTAGATGCCATGGCGTGGGTAGTTTCGGCATCGATCTTCCACCGCTGCTCAATGCCCTTGGTGTCCATCCAGGTCCGCGTGGCGTGCTCAGGAATGAGCTAGCGCCGCTCCGAGGCCCGCTCCAAGGAAATTTCAGCGGTACGTTGTTGAGCCAGTCTGGTGACCAGTCGTCGTCTGCCGGCGCGGTAGCTGCGCCGCTTCCTCCAGGTGCTGCTGCTGCTGCTGATATAGCCGGTGTAGCCGGTGTATCTGGTGTAGCACCACTTGATGCGCCAGCCGTCAAGTCGGGTACGTCTAGAGCTCCTGGCGGTGGCGGTAGTGGTTGCGCGGGTGCTGATTCCGGTGGATCAACGGCTAAGGGAGGCCCCGATCCCAATGACGAGGGCCCTAGAACAAATGGCTCTTCTGGTTCAGGTGCTAAATCGGGTGGATCGGTGCCTAAAGGAGCTCCCGCTGCCGCTGCCGATGGGGGTCGCGCCGTCGACCCTCCCGATCCAGATGATAGGATAGCGCTCTGCGCATTTCGTCCACTTTCTCTTATGAGTTTGCGTTGACGATCGGCGAATAAGGCGGGTTGGTCTAGGGGATCATTGGGTATGTCGATGCGTTTCACGATGTGAGGGCAGTCCTTGAGCATCTAATTTCTTCGTCAAGAGTGTTGAATTGCCAGAAAGAAGGACTGCGCATTTATCCGCGTTGAAGTCTTGCTTACATCTAAAAAGTACTTCTCATTCGCGCAGTTTTCTCGCTGCCATCTTGTTTCGCTCGATAGAAGATCATCAATTTCGTCTTGCCGGAAAAACCTCGCGACTGTTAACTGACAGATTAGAAAACTTCCGTCTATCCCTGCAGAAAAAACCACAAGAGAGTCTCATTCCGTACCAGGCACCAAGTCCGTCTTCAATACGATCCGGCGAGATGTGTGGCCTGATAGGTGTCATCTCAGCTCCGCCGGCGTGCATTCGGATCATAGCCGTAAGGATCTTGCTGCTCGCCCCGAAAGAATCGGCCCGCCCAGTAACCGACAGTTGGAGTCGAGGCGATGCCATCTCCCTCAAGCAGCCCAGCCCTCTCTCCCCGTGGTGAGCGCGAGCGATCTCGCGATCGACCTCGCACGCGAACACCAGGACGACCTTGCTGGGCAATGAATTTTTGGCGCTCGAGAATTTTCCACTTTAGAAGGGTGTTAGCATGGGGATAGGATTTCACAACGCGCAAGGGTCCCGAAGGAAATGTCGGTGACTACTGAGCTTACTGTTATACCATCATGCCCTTGGCCCAGGATGCCCTCAAATATGTATTGTCCCCTTGGATCGTTTACGAAATATTTCTGGAGAATGTTCCCATATTTTTTAAGTTCTTCTGGAGATATTTTCTCTCCAAAGTCATCATAATCACCTTCGCTCATGATTATATGACACGTGATTCTGAACTACACACGCACGCCTCGGTATGAGTCCTGATCAACAGATCTAGCGTGGGATGAAACAATGTCTAGACCCTCCTTCCTATCACTCAGCGAGAAGGAGTATCTGCACAAAGACCAGACTTCCGCGAGACAAGCCGTTTACGGTAGCGGCACCGAAATCATGCACCTTTGCACAAAGGGCATCGTAAAGTGCCAACAGTCGACCAGAATTCTGAGAACAAAGCAAGCAAACCGAGAATCTGTCGGGGATTCTTTGTTCCAAAACGCCCAACGACTTTAGATATTCCCACTGATTATTCTACTTCGGCCAACATCCACAATAGCACCCACCAGGGGTCCCACGAGTACAAAGAATGATTGAGCCAACGAGCAGATATTTCTCTCTCATTCAAACATTGGTACCACTCGCGACGTTACCAAGTGCAATAGTGTTGGCAGAAGCCGGTCATTCAAACAAGGCCATTGTCTTGTGTCGCAGGGATAAATATTCTCCATTGTTCACATCTTTCTTCCTTTCCATCTCTTTCTCTAAGCTAGCAAATTTACTCACACCATTTTTAACGAACAAACACTGTACCCTAAAAACATTGAATTTATCGATTTAGGAAATGGACGCTGCCGGTTAAGAGATCACCGATGATCACGATTGTAAGCTCAAGCTCATTCAACAGATTGACGGGAACATACGCAAGCTCAGTTACGATATCACAAAAGCCGTCCCAAAGTCCCGTATATGTGCCGAATATTTAGAAGGCAAGAAAAAGTATGCGACGAGCAAATAATCTGGGGACATCAACAGAATTATCGAGCACTTCGACGATTGTGGACGATTCTTTACATCGGCTATGGCAAAGCTGACGCGAGAGGTTGATCACTTCACCGGACAGAACCCCCGGCTATCTGTGGGCTCTCCTATGGTACTCCTCATAGAACGGGTGACTCATCTGTTTGATCAGTTCTTCATTAAGGTTGACCCTATAGGCCCAGAGTATTAGCTTCTTGGGATATCCGAACTCCTGTCTGGCCACTGTTCAACACATTACGGTCGCTATTCGCCTCTGTCAACATGCATTTATTGTCGCGTCTTTTCTTTTAAACCCAGAAGTCCTATTTTTCACTTTTTACATCAGTTCTTGTCTTAAATACCTATTCTGACATCATCTTTCGAGTCTGCAGCACCGCTTGTTCTCTTCAATCACATCCCGTTCCATTGTCCTTCATTATGTCTGTAACGTACCAGCATGATGTTAAAACGATATGAGCACTGATGAAGTGATGCATTGAGTTATGGTGGTGAGGGTAGCAGAAGGCAGATAACAGAAATGGCCTGTACGGACCTGGATACCAATGGCTACGGAACAATGATGCTGTTAATCTCTGAGATGTCAACTAGAAGATTGTTATTAGTGAACAGTACTTGAGAAACAAGGGTGTTCTTTTACAGTTGCGAGGATCAACGATGTCCATATAAATCATCTGATCCGACCACATCTTTTCTATCTTTTCCATCTTCTATCATCCACATCCACACATCACAACCCCATCATCAAAACTATCTGTACTATAACCCAAGAATTTCAACGCCGAGATGGCCAGACCAGTTACGACAACCGAAGGGCTCCCAGACTGGGCCATCGAAGATCTTCGATTTACTGCCGAGGAGTGCTGCCGATTTTTCAAGCAGGTAATGGTGAGCGCAATCGACATCGAACTTGAAAAGCCAAGTCAGAATGTGACCGAGGCTGTTTCATTGCTCCCGCCTAGTGACGAGCTGACAGAATCACAAGTGAATTACGAGCGCATCAGAGCCGAGTGGAAACCAGAACTCCAAGATCTACGACAGTCAGTGCTTGATCTGGACATAGAGGCATTCAACGACGACGTGTTAAACACGTCCGGAAGCTTGTTCAACACGTTCGAAAGCCTGAGAAGGCGGGTTGACAATTATCGGGAAACGTCTGGTGTTTTAGTGGACGAGTTCCTTGCTCAGTTGCCCGGAATCAGTTGGGCCATTGCAGAGAAAGAATTTGAACAGGCTTTCGAGGCTATGGTGATCGCATGCGGAATGGAGAGGCTCTGTACTGATAATATCAGAGCGCTAGAGGACCTTCAAGAGGAGATTTAGCGAGGGCGACAAGACATGCAGGAGTCGGGGAATACAGGCCTTTTTGGTCACCTGTTTCGCAGATCTGGTGGGTTATGACTCGTCACAATAGTATACGCGGCCAGAGATGCCCTTCTCGAGTGTGGAAGAGCATTCAAGCAGTTGTTATACGACTTGAAAATACTTCGATAAATACTCACACCCTGCTACCTTCTCAGGGCTTAGATAGTAATGCCAAAACTGTGCCTTGATTCGTACTGTGTCCTGTGATGCGGTGTTGGTCGATGGATAACGTATGCCTGGCGACCCCGGGCAGCATAAGTTGACGGACCTGCACACCCATTAAACCACCGAAGAGAAGTTCATATACTGTAGGGAGTCAAAATGCATGAAGATGTCTTCGAGCAAGCCTGGCACCAGGAGTTTAGAAAATGCAAAAGGTGCAAAATGTTGTTTCCAGGAGGAAGGAAATTGGGTTACCAATTGGTCTTTCAAAGTGTTGTGCAGTACATATCATTACAAATCTATCTTTCCTGCTCTTTTCTTCTTGTTACAAAGGACGCTTTTGCGCAAGAAGTACTGTCACTCGAAATTTATTAGGACGTCTAAAGCAGGGTGCAGATATTGTTTGTCGTACAAAATACCGGCGGGGTCCCGAATCTTCCAGAAACCCGATCCTTCCTCCATTGTTCAATCATCATGAGAGGCATCTGGAAATTTCATGATTCCTCGGCATCTAAGCTTGATTAGTCCAAGGAACCATGAGTCCTGCGATGCCTTTTACAATCTTTTGTTTGCTCTAACACTTGAAACCAAGCAACTCGGCACTCCTGGATTAAGCGAATCACCGTCACTACCTGCTAGCCCTCGGTAACAATAATAAAGCTCCATTAAAGCACTGCACTCCAAGCGCGATAGATATCTTGCTTACCAACGTTTAGGGCATGACAAGTGATGCGAATTTGCTTCGCTCACTCAATTTGCCCCGGCTGTATTCCATTCAGAAGATGTGGTATAGAATTTCGAATAACGGAAAACAGTGTGAATACATGCCCCTCTAGCATCGGGGCATAGGAAACCCTCTTCGTCCACAGTATTACTCTGCGACTTCTCAATTCGGAATTTCGTCTAGGAGCACAAAGGATTTCTAAGGAAATGTCACACCAACCTTTGTCGGTTTGTACTCGTCTGTTCGAACAAAAAGCCTAGTTTACACTGCTATACTGATGAATTATAGGGAGAAGAAACAAGCACAGCCGTGCGACCGATTTACTTTCCAGAGAAAGGGTATATTGCGTCTTTTCCACTGAATACTTTTCCGGGGGGGGGGGGGGGGGGGGGGGGGGGGGGGGGGGGGGGGGGGGGGGGGGGGGGGGGCGGGGGGGGGGGGGGGCGGCGGCGGGGGGGGGCGGGGGCGGGGCG